>VKKT01004464.1:43920-54657 GCA_008038995.1 Haliotis laevigata | reverse complement strand
TCTGCATCTGTTCGGCAAATATTCACGTGCTATTCATGCAGCATTGTCATAGTGCTTTAGCAGGCCATAGTCTGTTACATGGCATATGTTTCTGATTCACACAGCGAGTGTCGAGTATGATTATCCACGGCATACCCCATGTAACAGTGGTATTGCCATTGCCGAAAAACGTTGTTTGTCACCGGAAGTTCTAAACTATGCAATCTCTCGCGAAGTGCCGTGACCTACTTACGGGCCCTATAATACTATTAGCTCTTAGGGAAGCTACCACATAATTTATTCCCCCCAAAAATTACGTATTTAGATTACAATATTAAATTAAAAAGTTCGACTGAATTTAAGGCAACGTTGTATTAAATCGACTTTCGCACCCTCTACCGGCCGAACATTATTTCAAGCGAACCCCATAGAGTTATGTCCTTTGGAGCGCTCTTTGCGAATATCCAATTACTCCTTTAGACAGAGCACACAGTCCTAGACACAATGACGCTAATGTCTTTCGCAAAAACATACGCGCAAATTGTGATTGAAACCAGTTCGGCGAACACCGACAAAACCGCTTGCGACAGTTGTCGATGTACAGAGCAATTGTTAACATTCCATATATGGCAAGTGTTCTCTGTTTTTGAAGCTGTTCGCCTCGAAGTTGCAATTATCGATTTCAGGCAAATGGTAAGGGATAATGAGTCCTTTACTGCAAGAGGAGGCTTAAGTGAGTGTATATGCCCTAATATATATTGTGCCTTTAAACCTCTAAAGAGAATTATATTGATATCATAACAAACAAAAATGTAAATAGTTGTTTTGTTTTTAACACAGGTTGTTGGTGCCTTCATATTCCTAGACAACGCAATTATACAACTGCTGCAGTTTGAGAGCAAAAGCAATCCTGGGGTAATTTTAAATGTAACTGATCGACGCTCCAGTCCGGCTATTGTCCCTAATGATCACATGTGCGTTTGGGTGAAACCAAGTCTTAACCTCAATACATATGTGCATGCTTTAGAAACACGTGCACGTCAGCTAGGTCTCAACAATGTGAAAGCAAACAGACCCGTGACCGTCCACAGTGAGGCGGAGAGAGAGAATGTTCCCGTACAGAACTATACTATGCCAGTCGGTGCCGCAGATAATCATTGGCAATGGGCTTACCTGAAAGGACCGTCCGGTGAGCAAATAGAATTAAACACACTTAAAGGAGATTATGCTTTGGATATTGGTAAAGAATACTGCAAACGAAAGGCAGTTAGCACTATGTTCCTGGACAAACCTCATCCTGACAATACGTGGAAGCTTCAAGCAGGGCTTACAGGGCAAACGTATGGACTCTTCCAGCATGGGACACGGGCAAGGAGCATGATATACGCGACTGATTTCTACACCGAAATACTAGGAGGATACTTGGGTGACATTGGTGGCGTGGGATGGAATGGTGATGGCAACCAAAATATGTTGTTCCAGAAGGAGATGCTTCAGGCAGAGAAATGGCACGTTGACTATCAGAGTCTGGGTATTGCAAACGTGTCATTGTCAGGAAATATGAGCTTTGCTCTTAGATGGAGTTTCTTTGACAACTATGTGGTGGAGACGATGGAATATGACACGGGTAGAAACTACAGCTTTCCTAAGTTTAATCCTACTTTCAACCTCAGCACGCCGGCTTTGATCAATAACATGCGCATTACATTCCTTTTACCAGAAAAAGTAGATATGAATTCCTATTTAAAAGATATGGAACAAAGGTCAGCTGTCCGAGGATTTCCACAGGTGAAAGGAAACAGGGCCATAGATGTGACCTCTTTCGGTCAGCAGGTTCCCTCAGAGGACTACAGCGTAACCTTCACTGAAGGACCGCTCCAGGGACTCCGGTACTCCTATCTGAAAGGCCCTTCTGGAGAACAGGTGTCCTTTGTGCAGTTTACTGGCCAATCTTCTGAGAAGCTGAAGAACGCTCTCTTGCGGTATAATGCTGTCAGTACTGCCTTCCTGGAAACCAATCCCTGGAACAGAGGGGGATATGACGAATATTGTTCGCAGTTTCCACCACTGCAAGAGTAAACTAAACCAGGGAGTTTATTCATACATATACATTGGATACACATTCCCGTTTCCGGGGAAGTACTGATATTGTTTGGTTTATGAAGACCCTCTGTGACAATCGATCTCACTCTTCCCCTACGTTGGCAGCGAGAACGACCAACTTCATACCATCAAATGCAATGTCTAAACTCTCCAGGTTATTTCTCTTGAAATAATTTTAAATGTTGAAATTCATGTATGTTTTCACCAGTTTGTGTGCTTTTTATGTAAACATATGTTACTGTCTGTATTCTTGTTATGACTTCTTCATCTAATCGGTTTATGATATCAGTCGTTGCTGAAGGGTACTGACTTTCTAGTATTTTCCAAAATGATATTTGGGTGTGAACTTCCAGTGACAGCATTCGGCTTCGTGCTAGGATTTTAATCATTTTTTTAAATATTATCTCATAAACTCACCAAAAACACCCACCATCATAGCCTAGTTACACACTGTTACATACCGCCATGAACTTATGCAGATTAGTAATGGACAAAAGGAGGGCAAGGGGGATAATAGCACTGATTGGTGATAGCTGAAGCCAGCTGGAAGCACAGATAATTCCATCAGTAAGTTCAAAGCGAGGCAGATATGTTCTTTGGTCGCTGTTCATGGCTGGCCGGAATCTCCTGATGTCTATTGAAGCATCCTTTGATGCCAGTTGTTGGTGGGGGTGGACGGAACTTTAGTAGCTTTCCACAAAGAATTGTGGTTTTGGTTCTTGCAGATGCTTTTCTGTTAGCGTTGGTAGGTAAAGGATAAAACTCGAAAGGTTTTGGTAGCAAATGTAAACCCGCGGAGGGATTTTCCCGACTCCCAGGATTTACATTTGATATCAAAACCGATGAGGAGTGTGTTATCCCACTTATGAACCGTCCGGAATGTAAAACACGAATATGTATTATGTTCAATTTGTGCAAAGGTTTTGTGTACCTGTACTGAGCAGAACACGATTGATGGAACAGCCCGCAAATGATGGAACAGCTGGTGTCAACTGGGATGCGACTGGCAGCCAACCCCTAGCCTCGCACGCGCAATGCAGGTGGTCTGCACGTGCGCTGTCCGCAGTACCAATCTTGTGAGGAACACATGATTGATACTGACAAACAATCTAATTTTTCACAGCGATCCATCGTAGTCTGGTGGATAAAACCGCCAAGCTAGAGGGTGAAGGGTTGCGGTTTCGAAACCAGTTGTCGCCACTATATATTAGAAGTTTCAATAATGTGATTTTTTACGATCAGTGACATGCAGACAAAGTTCTATCAAGCATAACCTAGGTTGTGAAATGGTCGAAATTTAACCTGATATGAGGTTTCGAAACGTGTACTTCAAGACATAGGTTTAAAGGTGATCAGTGCAAAGTCACAGCAGAGGTCTACCTGATTCTGGAAGGAACCTACCTTACTACAGACAAACTTTTAAAAAGTTTATAAGACGGGAGGATAGCGTTCTTTGAGACTGTTGTTCAGGAGTTAGTTGCTTCCAGCTGCACCGTGCCAGTTGCTCTATGTGTAAAGGTGTACATGTCGGAGGGAATGACTCTTAATGTGCATTTGTCTATATCCCGATGCTACATATATCCTGTAACACGTACAATAAAACTATCTATACAATAAGATCCTCCATTGACTCTGGCTAATGTTGTTTGTTTGTAGCATTTTTGTCTCATTGTTGGTTAGGTTTTTCGTTTAGTGTATTTTGCTTATTAGTGGTTAGAATATGTTTACAGGTTCGTAATAAACCTGTAAATACTATGAATACGAGATTCAGAAAAACACAGTTCATGAAGCAGCCGTTACTTAGTAGCAGCTGTCGAACAGTAAAGACGACATTGCTGATAATTCGAAGATTAAAGCTCACATTTTTGTTCATACCGTAGTGTGAGGATTTATTTAACAATTCAACAGCATCCCGATTGTTGATTCTTTCATACGGAAGCATGAGTGATAAACACCTCCATTTAGTTGGAGAGAGTATTTTTTTATGCTCTTTCTCTTTCTCCAGGATGTCGTCAGTTGAACTGATGTTCTGTTTTTAGTTGGTTTTGCTTCACACCAACACCATTTGGGACAATTCCACACCATTCTATCAAACCTTGCTTTGAGATTGGATGGAGTTAGTGCAGCTGCAATGACATCGCACGACATCACAACTGGCAGATACAATGCTACCACAGCAGCATGTTCTTATGTCATGACATGAACTTCTGGAAGGGCCCAAATGAGCCAAGAATTACCGAATGCTTCGGTCTTGGCCATACGCTAAGGACAACTGAAACGTCAGCCTTGTGTTCTCAAACAGGTTTGGTGATGTTTTTTTTCTGCTGATAGAGGAGTGAGTGGGTGAGAATGGATGTACGACACTTTTAGCAATATTCCAGCAATATCACGGCGGGGAACACCAGAAATGGGCTTCACTTGTAGTCCCCGTGTTTGGGAATCGAACCCGGATCTTACGCGTAATAGGCGAATGGTTTAATAACTTGGTTGACGAAACGTTCAAATAGATAGGCTGGACCAGTATGAATATCATAAAGAATATATGTATCTTTTGAACTCTTTATTCTGTATTATCAACTGTTGATGATGTTGCCACATTGTTTGACTGGCATTTTGGAACAGCAAATTATACAAACTTTATGGATAACACCTTTTTTATTTCGTGAGTACGACGTTCATTGACAACGGTTCAAGAATCTGTATCAAAACGTGACGGATTTTCTTATCCGTAAAGTTTGTTCCATGTTGTCAAACTAAAACGTTTACAGCTCATAAACTGCACTGAAAAGCTGACTTCACCAAGTGAGTGAGTGACTTTGGTTTTACGCCGCTTTTAGCAATATTCCATCAATATCACGGCGGGGAACCCAAGAAATTGGCTTCACGCATTGTACTCATGTATATAACCGAACCCGGGTCATCGGCGTGTGGTGCGAACGCTTATACCACTGGATTACCTCACCGCCCCACCACCACCAAATGAGAAAACACGGAACTTGAAATTAGCCAAAAACAAAAATAACAGGGATTAGTAGCCTTCAATGTCATATGAGCACGTGCATGACGCTGACAAACTTAGCAACATTATTGCGGTGGAGTGGGATTCGAACCCACGATAATCTGGTGTGCTAAAGGTTGTGCCATTCTGCATAGCGATTTGTAGTGGCTTTGGACTTGATATGATTTTGCTATGTATAACTCTACATAATAACGACCTTAAGATGTTAATGTGTCTGACCTGACATCAACGATCAGTACATGTATGAGTATTTCGTCGACAGTGGAATCAATGATTTAATTATATCAAGTGTGTTCTGTCATGAATTTCAAAGTCTGCACTTGCTTGATAAAGGTTCTGTTATCTGTACAACAACCCCACTCAATGATATTACAGCTTCTCTAATGCCACTTAGCTTCAGGTTTTCGAATTCGAGCGTTGTACGTATTTCAATACCAGTACGTTTTGTTAAAAAGTGAAGTTTAAAAGGTGTTCTTTTCATTTATTTTGGCATGTTTTGAAGCAAAAGGAATTCGCGTGTAACCATGTTCTACCTTTCGTGATGTCTCTGCGCAGCTCTGCTGTCATTCAATCTTGTGTTTTTGCCTCAAATTCGCCATCGTCTTACTGTTACTACAAATATTCTCACTACATCTAAATGTACATCCTTGTACAGTGCACTGTATCATGGTTCACGCGCTTTCTAGGCGTATATTTTACTTTACTGTACATATTCTGGTAAGGTTGATGTACAACAAACCAGCACAAATTCATCAGCCGGCCTGTTTAATTAGGCGGCGCTGAAGATCGCACACGCCTCATAAATCACACTGTGTTGATGCTGGTGTTATTGCTTATGTGGGGCGGTTGGGTAGCCTACTGCTTAAAGCGTTCGCTCGTCACGCTGAAGATCCGGGTTCGATTCCCCACATGGGTACAATGTGTAAAGCCCATTTCTCATGTCCCAAGCCGTGATATTGCTGGAATATTGCTAAAAGCGGCGTTAAACTAAACTCACTCACCAACTATTGCTTATGTATGTTTAGGGTACATTTTTATAGCATTTTGTCTGTATATATACCTATTGACTTACTGGTCCGGACCAAGTATCTGTGTTTTTCTTTGTAAGTTTCTGTAGAGCAGGCTAATGTAGTGTCACTTACAGCATTTACTCTCTCAACGAGTGATATTCAGTGTCATTATATTCTGTAAGCAAATATCGAATTTTATCTACAAATATTGCAAATACCATATAATACAATCTAATCAAAAATTATACCCTACTATATACCCTTGTAATGTAGAACAATGAATGTCCTCCTGAGAGGGTACGTAAGTCCCAAATATTCCCAGTAAATTAAAACTCCACATTTTAAATCGTAGAATATGTGTTATTTTAATATATGGCTAGATTTGTCTCAATTGCTAACAGCTGCAGGGATCGATGATGGAAATCCAGCTAGGGCCCGTGCAGGAAGCAAATGTACCGTACGTCTCCATGGTCCCTAGTATGGTGATCTACCTTCAGTTGTTGGCAGTATATAGCCTGTTTTTATATTATTTTGTCATCTATAGTTAAACTGTTTTAGATCTTATTACTAGTTTTAAATTCGAATCTGTNATAATCTAGTTATTTTACTGTCCTTCGTTGACAGGTGTTTACAATTTACCATTAATTACTATGTATAAAATTAATTGTTCTCTTCACGATATGGCTGAAATATTGCCGATGTGACGATAAATTTTAACTCACTCACTCACTAGAACAATGAATTCAAAAGGTAAACAATGAAAAATTAAAAATAATATCTCTAAACTGCCGAGGTCTAAATAATGCATTTATAAGAAAACAGGTATCTAACGTTGAAAACGGCTACTATTTTCTTCCTTCAGGATGTACATTTCACCACTGAGCAAGAACAGTTTCTTAAAGAGTGAGTGAGTGAGTTTGGTTTTACGCCGCTTTTAGCAATATTCCAGCAATAGCATGGCGGGCGACACCAGAAATGAGCTTCACACAATGTACCCATGTGGGATTCGAACCCGGGTCTTCGACGTGACGAGCGAACGCTTTAACCACTGGGCTACCCCACCGCCCCAGTTAATTAAGGAACAATTGGGTGTAACGAATGCTACTTTAGTCATTTTAAGAGCAATCAAGATATGTGGAAAAAGTAAACACCACAATAAAGAATACCTTACACCAATATGAGGCTAACGATGAAGCGAAAAATGAAGAAAAGAAATATACTATAAACGATCAATTATTGTGGGAAACGTTATTGAAATATAAAGGGAATGACCATATATTATTCATCTACTAAAAAGAAAAATAACACTGAACAGAAATAAGGTTTAAGAAAATAATTAAGAGAATTGGAAAATGATTTAGATATAGAATCAGAGGCTATAGAATCAAGAGGACTTGAAAGATACTGCTAAACAAAAGATCTAAGGCAACAGGGAAAACCATGTAAGTACTTGTTACAACAAGAAAGTACACTCTTTTTTAATACATTTATATTGGAATTGGAAAAAATGATGGTTCAGTGATAAAATATCAAATCGAAATACTTGATAACAAACAAAATGTAAAAAAAGTTTTTAATTAAGTGAAGATTGTACACAAATAATATTAAAAGAATTTTTCACGGAAGGTGAAATATCTTGTCAGGTGATGCAGCTTCATCCTTAGAAGGAAAATTAACCTATGAAGAATCACTCTCACCTTTAAAACAAATTGATAAATGATAAAAGTCCTGGCCCGGATGGATTTTCGATTGAATTTCTCAATTTGTTTTGGAATGATTTCAACAAATTTCTGATAAGCTCTTTGAGCTATGTATACAACAACGCTTCTTTTTCTGTATCACAAAACAGGGTCTCATCATATGCCTCCCTAAGGGTAATAAAAGTTAAAAAAATCTAAAACACTGGAGTCCAATATCATTATTAAATATTACATATAAACTAGCCTCAGCAGTTATACAGAATAAATACAATATTACATGCTATTATTAATGAGGATCAAAAAGGTTTTGTTCCAGGAAGAGATATATGGGAAGTTACAAGGCAAATATGTGAAATAATGGACTATACAGAAACATATTAAATTCCAGGTTTATTGCTACTCGGTTGCCAGAAGATTTAGGCAAAATGTAAAACTTTTGAATTTTGGACCAAGTGCAAGTGTTCAGTTAAAAGTTACTTTATCTGGCGTACTATTAAATGGGTTTGCGAGTGACATTTTTAAGATAACTAGGGGTGCCGTCAGGGAGACCCACTATCACCTCATATGTTTATTTCATGTACTGAATTGTTAGCGCTATTAGTCAGAAAAATAAAACGATCAAGTTGCAGATGACACTAGAGTGACCTTAGACGGATTTGAATCAAGTCGTTATGCAGTTTTAAATACATTAGCTTTATTGCAACATTTTCAGGATTAAAGGTTAATGCAGAAGAAGACATGCTGATATGGATAGGGATAGGGCACCAAAAAAGATAAGATGTGCAAGGAATGGAATTTCGACTGGACACAGTCAGAGTTCAGACTCTTTGGAATAGATTTTGATGTTGAGTTACATGATATAGTCGACAATAATGACAAGTTAGAGAAAATCTACAATGATATAGAGATATTTGACACCAATGGGTAGAAATGTTATTCTAATATACTTGCTACTACCAAAGTTAAATCACATCAATCTCTAGCCACCTGATGATATAATACAAAAGTTTCAAAAAGATGTTTCAATTTTGTGTGGCAAGGAAAGAAAGATAAGGTAAAGCGAGAAATCATGCATCTCAAACCCAAAGATGGAGGTATTAGTGTACCTATCATAAAAGATACTATAAATGCCCCAAAAGTGATGTGGATCAAGCCACATTGTTTCAGGCCATTGTAGATAAGCTGAATGAGTTGAATGTTGATATGAATGTTGAGATTATTGTCACTGAATTTGAAGATGCTGTGTTTAGTAGACATGTACAGACTAGGGTAAAGGGTGTTTCTATCACTTAACCCAGAGTACATGGAGAAAGGTCCAGAGTCTTGGCTTAGTTCGGACATATCGTGATGATCTAGACTTCACATTGTTCTGTGGCAAGCTTGATGCTTTGGCCTTTCTCCAATTTGATGAAGTGAGAGATGGTATGGATCATCTGAAGGACATTGTCCCTGAAGATGCCGAGGAACTGCTCACCTACTTCGACGAGAACTATGTGACTGGCACCTACGGACAACGCCTGCCTGCAGCACCTGGCTCCCTTGCCCCACTCCGCCTCAGACTGACCCCACCCCACGTGCTTTGTTATACTTTGTTAATAAATAAAATAAAAAAACTGAAAAAGTGTTTCTTGTTTTCTTGTTACTTTTTTCCTAGCATAATCTGTTAGGATTAAAGCTTAGTTGATTCAAACAATTTATGCTTGGCAAATGCAGAATATGTATGCAACAATATCATTCTTCATGTTTCAAATCAATTCTGGAAGGATGCATTAACGGCACTGTGTCTCTACCTAAAGAGGTGTTATGCATATGTGAAAGAAATCTCAGATCTTTTCTGCCAATCTTTATGGTTTAATAATAACATCAGTTCATTCATTACGAAAATATGGCAAAAACGGAAACAAATATTTGTTTGTAATATTGTAGATCAGAACGGAAAATTCTTACAAAAAGTTAACATTGAAAAATAATTATGGAATTGTCAAAATATACTATCTCCACTTTGAAGGCATAAAAGGTTCTGTTCTAGCATATAGTAGATCTATACATGTACTTGATATGGGTAAGACCTACTATCAGATTCAATATTCAACACTACCATTCAACATATCTTGCATATGTGCACACAATCAAAAGCGTAAATCGTTTCATAATATAATTTTATCACAATGTCAAAACAGACCGACTGGTCAAAATAAATGGGAGGATATCCTAATAAACAATATAACAAGGAGGATTGGTCAAATATTTATTTAATGGTAAATAGATGCACAGAAAGTGTATAGTTAAGGTGATTTCACTTCGAGATCACTCACAATATTCTAATGACCAAACATAAGCAACATTATGAAATACAACTACTGCCCGGTGTGTTTTTTCTGCGAATCTACTCCTGAAAGAATTATACATTTATTTTGTGAATGCCCTTACACTGTGAATGTATGGAACGACGTATCCAATTGGCTTGATATATTGTCTGAAGGAAATATTGACTTCTCGCACGAAAAAATAATTTTTGATTTCAAGGGTAAAAGTAATAACCCACTTAATGTGGTGTTTTTACTGGCGAAATATACACCATATAAAATAAGTTTTAAAAATATAAAGCCAAACTTTAAATTTCTCCAAAGGGAAATGCTGAACTATTATAAAGTGACAAAATATGTAGCATTCTCTATACAATGCCGGCAAATGTCTATGCTTTTGGTCTTCCTTCCATACGCTCTTTGCTAATTATCTTGATCCATGATGTTTATATATCACAACTCAACATGGAAAAACGTATGAAAATTTGTATCGCATATCAGCTTCTAATGTGTGATAATTGTACTAGTACTTGTACTTAGAAAAGTACAACTTAACATACCGCCTCCGCGGTGTAATGGTTAGAGCGTCCGCCCGGAGAGCGGAAGGTCGCGGGTTCGAT
>VKKT01004464.1:25166-38142 GCA_008038995.1 Haliotis laevigata | reverse complement strand
TACACATACACACGCATGCACGTCGTCATATGAGCGAAATATTCTCAAGCACGACTTTAAACTCAATTCCACCACCACCAAGCTGATGCAATATTGATCTAGCAATCGGTAGAAAACCCAACAACCAACATAAATATATATCATATTTTAGTCGTGTTTATCTGGGTTTGTTTGTGTCTGAGTAAGTGTTTCAGCCTATGCGTGTATATGTGTGCGTGCATGCCTTCATGTGTGTGCACAGTTTATCATTTTTGCAAGGTGAAATAAAAGAGCACTGAACAACTAAGAACAAAAATGACCGAAGTGTGTATCTCATTCATCTCATTCATTTATATACAACATGTGAAGTAATTGTGAATATTGATGACACAGGTTTAAATAACCTTGTGTTCGTGATAGAGAAGTGTAAATGTAGCCATCGTTTCCAGATATTTTATATTCTATATATTCCATATATTCGTGTGACATAATTCATTTGTAAGTATGTTTTACTGTACAGGTTAAAATACCCTTTAAGTCGTGGAAGACACGATTTAGGTGTATTTGTATTTCATACTCTCTTAAATGCTTGGCTATAGGTAAATGGATTATTACCATATTGGCATAAATTAGCATTTATTTCATATACGACGATGGGTCAAAAGTAGTTTTACGCCGCTTTTAGCAACATTCCAACAATATCACCGCGGCGGACACCAGAAATTGGCTTCACACATCGTACCCATGAGGAGCACTGAACCCGGGTCTTAATAATAATAATAATAAATGCATATTTATAATGTGCCCCTTCCACACCCTAAGGCATGCTCAAAACGCTACAGAATATTTACACTGTAATATGTACAGTAATAAATGCTGTGAAATATGTTGGTGGGATGAGGGTTAATGACATAATTACAAACGTAAAATGGACAAAGCTATGAGCTTAAATAACTTATGATCACGGGAAAGATTTTATCGCAGGGTTATGTGTAAATCACGATCACGATACACTCTAAGAGGTACTCCAGCGCCTCGTGCACACTGTGCACTGCTTGTCCATTAAGACACTGATAGTTAGTATTAATGAGAGATATTGCCTTTAAGAGAATTGTGGATGGATAGTGTACTTAACTACCGGTAAAAGTATTGGTTCCTGAATAACAAAGGCTCTAAAACTACATCAGCTATCTTTTTACTAAAATATGTCTCGAACAATATCAAACATCCATATCAAACAACCCATGACATTGCAACATCAGATGTTGCTCTCAATCAATACCAAATTTGCAAAACATTAAGTCATAGCAATAGAAAACATCAATGCTAGGTGTTACCAACATTCGGATTGCCATGATGCGTAACGACAATCGGATTGCTGACAATCAGTAATGGCATCAGATGTTCACAATAAGTTAGGTTTTGAATGGATACAACTGTGCTGAAATTTTTACCTAACAGAATTCATGTCTGCAAGCTGGGACCTGGTCAATATCCAATAAGTAAGATGTATATACGTGTAGAGTGCATCAACAACGGCTACTGAATCTGGAGCGGTTTGTGTAGACGAAGGAAACATCAGGGATTCCAATTATGGTTCCTCTTTGTTTGTTTGTTTATGGTTTGCCTGCATTTGTTTTAGGTTCATACGACCTTTGACTGACTATTTCCATTTAGAAATCATTATGTATACGTGTGCACGTCCATGTGCATCTCATATTTGGCATTATATACTTCAACTATCCATGTGACAGCGAACACACACGAAGAATTGGAGGTGTCTGTCCAAGGTCTTAATGCATTGATACGTTTCCAGACCTCCAGATAGCTGCGTAGTTGTTTAGAATGGTTCAAACAATACATTTGAAAACAAGCACACCTCAGTTATTAACTTTGACTTACTTGTGCATAGACACGGATGAAGAAACTGAAGTACCGTGCGTATCATATTAGTAATGCAGCTTACAGGAGGTTGCGAATATATTTCTACAGACAATTTGCAAGAATCATGTCTTCAAGTCATCTACGGTATTGAATAATGCAGGGATGAAAAACGTCTTGCATATTGTAATGTTGTCGACTGACTGGTTGACTGAGTTTATTTTACGCCGCTTTTAGAAATATTCCAGCAATATCACGGCGGGGGACACCAGAAATGGGCTTCACACATTGTGCCCATGCGGGAAATCGAACCCTGGTCTTCGACGTGACGAGCCAACGCTTTAACCACTAGGCTACCCCACCGCCCCGTAATGTTGTCGATGTTTAACACTCAAAGATATATTTTTCCACCAGATTGGCCCATGGGTCACCTCAGAACATACGACTCTTGTAAAATGAAAGTTTGGATTTGAAATTTCAAGTTACAAATAATTTGGCCAAGACTTGTAAACAAGTAATCATTTTTAATCAAATTTGTGCTACACGCCTAGGTAGTGTATGGGTTTGGCAAGACTAGCCGATTGTGTATATCGTATACACAGTAACAAAGATGGAGAACGAGAACAGCAAGTAGGACAAGGGGTCATCTTAAAAAAAAATTATCAATAAATTCGCAATCTAGGTAAATTGAAACATTGTTGTTATACTGTATAGGATCCAAACATTAACATGTGCTGACTTTTCTTAGTTCTGCTTTTGATTTATGACAATGCCCCTTAGTGTTATTACTAAAACATGTTTGTATGAATCCTAGGTGAGGGCTACATCCGGGCTCGTTTAAGTGATGCAACATTAAAGATGGCCTCAAATGTGTATATTGGAACAAGATGTGGACTCCGATGTGGCTGTTTTGCCATGGTTTTCCTATGCTGCAGGTATGATTTGCATCAACAATGTTTATTGTGGGCGTCTTTCTGCCTGATACAGGAAATGTTTTCATTTAATGTTCAGAACATGCAAGTTTTTTCCTTGAAAAAAAGAACCAAAAATATATTTACACGTATCTTAAAGCACAGTTTTGTTTTGATATGTGACCAGTTTCCCCTGGAACTATTAATCCCATGCGTATCACATATTATTAACGACAGACCATTAATTTATCTTAGTGGCCTGAAACAGAACCTTAAGTTTTATCTGTGTTTAACTTTGCAGTGACAATGAGTGTATCACCATGGACCACGCCTGCCCTCCACGCCGCCAACACCAACGACAAATGTCTCTACACTCGTCCTCACAGCTGATGGATCAATCACAGTTCAAGTCGGATTCCACAAGTATTCATACTGAGCGTCTTGGCCCGGAAGTGAATCTCGTACAGGGCCAAGGTCATGATGTTCCCGCTCTGATAGCCCATGCTCCTCCACAACCTCATGAAGGTCAATCACCAGTATATACTGACAGTACCATTCCCACGAATGCCATTTCAAGCAATGTCATCGACCACGAAGCATTTGCAAGCAGTGTTAGAAACACAAAAGTTTCACCACCTGTGACTCATAGTAGCCAACTGGGGAAGAAAAGAAGGTTGAGGCACATTGAAGTCCTAAAATTGATGATGACTAAAGACAAATAAATTCGAAAAGCTCTTTTGACAGCCACACGAAATATTCAACTATATCGTAATCATGCRTTTATGATTCAATATCAAATATTGATCATGCCTTTCTCTGATTCATTATTTCACAATTGGAGGCAACATGGCCGTAGTTACATTTCATATACGACAAATTGTACAGTATATGGAGGTATATGGAACAGTCATTTTTCAATACATATTTTGATTGACATGATAACATTCCAGTATGTTTTTATTTGTTAGTTATCGTTTGGCGGTAAGGGTAGAAAATCTAGTAGTATAGTAATAGACTTTCTTCTACTTTCTTCATTATGAGGGTAAACCTGAAGAAGACCAGAAGTGGAAGCCTATATTCCCATGCCTGACTTGTTAATGGCACTATTTCACACCACTCTTCTCTAAAAATAGATAATGCATTTCTCTCAATAATACTATCAGCCCTCAGGGAAGCTACCATATATTTTTCAAAAACAAATACGTATTAAGATTACAATAGTAAATTAAAAAGTTCGAATGAATAAATGCAACGTTGCATTGAATCGACCCTCGCGTCCTCTACCGGCCGAACATTATTTCAAGCGAACCCCATAGAGTTATGTCCCTTCGAGCGCTCTTTACGAATATCATATAACTGCTTTGGAGACAGAACTAAGTCTTAAATAAAACATATGCGCAACTTGTGATTGAAGCCAGTTCGGCAAACACCGACCAAAAACACCAGTTTTCGATGAAAGGAGCAATTGTTTACATTCCATATATGGCTAGTGTTCTCTGTTTGGAANCTGTTCGCCTCAAAGTTTCAATTATCGATTTCAGGCAAGTCGTAGGGGGTAATAAGTCTTTTATTATATCAATAGGAAGCAATAGTGTATGCATATACCCCAATATTCATAATATAGACCAAAATATTGTCGAAAATGTGTGAAATTGTGCCTTTAATGATACCAGGTGATTGCGGTGAAGTGAGGAGCGTACCCTACCCGTCTGGTGGAACCCGTCACAAATCCACGCAGAAGGGTTAGTCATTTGTTCAGCTGTCAAAACAAACCTGCTGACGTATGGTACACGTTAAAATATAGGCATTATTTTTATCATTAATGCATCAAATTTAGAAATCAAACAACTGTGAAGCAGGAGTCGTGTGACCCTTGATGGAAATTTGGTAGAAAGGGCAGGTTCGGTTCGGCATTCCGTTGGAAGTTCTGAATAGTAGACGCCAAAGGCTGACGTTTGTGGACTTATAAAAGTTGAAATGTACCTTCTTGTCGCTAATTATTTGTTACATTGAATGTTTATGACTACTTCTCCTCAGAGGAGATCGTTTATGTTCATCTGTAGAGTTCCTGTCTCGAAGGCCGAACAGACTGCGATGTTGCCTGAAGTATATTTTGTGGACCCTTGTGCCACATACTGACTATTGTTGGACCTCAAGGCTGTGTACTAATAATTAAAGTGCAATGGGACAATGCCTATGTTCCCAGAAATTTGATTTGGAAGTGACCCGTGAAGATCCGGGTTAGAATTGATATTCAGTAACCCATGCTTGTCGTAAGAGGCTACAAACGGGATCGGGTGTTCAGACTCGCTGACGTGGTTGACATTTGCGTTGATCGATGTTCATGCTNTTGATCACTGGATTGTCTGGTCCAGACTCGATTATTTACAGACCGCCGCCATATAGCTGGAATATTGCTGGGTGCGGAGTTATATTAAACTCACTCACTGATTTGGAGGTATGATGCACCTGGTGTACGCTGCAAAAACCTTATCAACGTTACCACGTTTAAGTAAAACGCATCGGTATGCCTTAGACTCGCCAGAATTAACAAAGCTGCAACATTACAATCGATGCATAGGGGAATACTTCGTGAAGCTCTCATAAAATCATTTGGACGAGGCAAACCTTGTCAGGTGGTATGCATCTGGTGGTGTATGTTTTGTGTTCTGTCTTATGACATGCGGGATCGATTGGTGAATACCTTCTCCACTAATTGATTA
Source organism: Haliotis laevigata (assembly GCA_008038995.1). Taxonomy (NCBI): domain Eukaryota; kingdom Metazoa; phylum Mollusca; class Gastropoda; order Lepetellida; family Haliotidae; genus Haliotis; species Haliotis laevigata. The sequence continues at coordinate 32,648 of VKKT01004464.1, read as the reverse complement.
CAAGTAGTTACTGTACATGATGAAGGAGACACTTTGTATTATTAAATAGTATCTTGATTGTTGAATGGGGTGGTGTGGTTAAAGCGTTGCCTCGTCACGCCGAAGACCCGGGTTCGATTCCAAACATGGGTACAATGTGTGAAGCCCACTTCTGGTGTCCCCCGCCGTGATCTTGCTGGAATATTTCTAAAAGCGGCGTAAAATTAAACTCAGTCAGTCACTTGATTGTTGAATATTTCCTGTTGTATTTTTAAAATGTGACAACATTTTAAGACTGCATATTTTTCAGATACATTTACAAAACCACACATCATGATTAAAATACGATGAGTCGAAGTATAAAATTATTAACATGCAGCAACAATGCGTTTCAACTGCCAGACAATTTGTGTGTTTTATTGGACACATACTATTTGTTAGCCTGCTGACGGGGTTAATCTATTTGGTCGTGTGAACAAGGCGTCCGACTCCGGATCAGGAGGTCCGTGATTCGAATGCAAGCACGGGACTGGGAAATGTTATGGCCGCTACAATACCGCTTGCCGTCGTGTCTCCAAATACATTTATTCTGCCATCTATGAATTTGAAACACTGCCTTGTTTCATCTGTAAACATAGTGCCGGTAGTACACATTATGACTGGGGGTTCTCCATGCATCATGTTCCACTGGACTACAAGGTATTGCAACACACATCCAGTTCAAGAGGTTATATATGTTTATCATTGTATTTTATGATACATCAATACGTGCAGTGTGTACTCAACAAAGTGGGGGTTCCTTGTGACATACTAGTCAGGAAATGGACCATGCTTCAGATAACCCCGCGAGAAATCGTTTATAGAGTATAAGGTCCAATATCCTTATCATGTTTCTAATCATACCTTCAAACTTGACACGTGACCTAATTCAAGATAGTGGTACAAGTCCAACCATTTTGTTTCTCTTCGACAAATATGGAGGTCTTGATACATATTGTCTTTCTCCTGTCGGCTGTCTATTTAACAAGTTCTAAGAATGTATCTCTTAGTATTGCCTTCACCTCCGTTACCACTGACAACCTGACGAACTCCATCAGGTTCTACACTGAGATACTAGGCGGGATGCTGGAGCCAGAGTTCATGTTCCGCTACTCTGGAARCCAGCATTACAACATGATGTTCCAGAAGGAGATCCTCCAGGCCCGACAGAGCATGGTCGCCCCGGCGGTCCTCGGGGTCCCGGACATCAGCGATAATGGGACATACGAGGTCAGTCATGAGAAACACAATGACATCATAAAACTGCTATATTTGAGGTTAAAACGTACAAAACACAAGATTTAAAAACAATGTCCAACGAGAAAAACCTGAAATATTTATTTCGAAAATTACTGGGCAAGAACACCTGTATCCCGTTTAGTATATCTCATAATGGGACATACGAGGTCAGTCAAATGATACTGAGACTTTGTATCAGATCTCAAAACATTATGAGGGATCCGGATGGTTGGGTGGAAATGTATCTTGTTTCCATTGTCATAGATATTTTATTAGGGTTTTTTCAACAATGCGAAACCGCACTGGGTCCACATAAGTAATATCTGAACCTTAGACGAGTGTGACAGTCCGGACAGCAGCATGTCTGTTACAGAAATGTTTATTGTAGTGTCGATTATGTTAGTTCCCATACGTGCTTATTTAGGAATGTTTACTTGCACATTATACTGATGCATGAAATTCCCACATTAAAATTTATTGAACACAAACAGGTACGAATTCAACCTTAGGCGCGCCAGAGGGAGTGAGTTTAGTTTTACGCCGCACTCAGCAATATTCCACCTATAGGGCGGCAGTCTGTAAATAATTGAGTCTGGACCAGACAATCCAGTGATCAACAGCATGAGCATCGACCTGCACAATTGGGAACCGATCACATGTGTCAACCAAACCAGCGAGCCTGCACACCCGACTCCGCATTGGTTACTGAAGGTTCATTCTAACCCGGCCCTTCACGAGTAGGCGCGTCAGACGCTAATTGGTCAAATATGTTTTCAATTTTGTTAGGAACATTCCCATTCGTGTCTATCGCCTTCTTCAAGCTGACATGCGGTAATATAAGTGAAATTCTGTCCAAAACGCTTAAAACTTAACTCACTAAACCCACTCCCCCCATACACCGTTTCTTCTATTCCCAATTCAGGTTATCGGGGCCTTCATCTTCTTTGACAACGGAATGATACAGCTGCTGCAGTTTGTGGACAAAGAGTGTCCAGAGAAGGGGTTTAATGTCACTGACCGACGTACTAGTCCCGCTGTTGTCCCCAACGGACACATAGATTTTTGGGTGAAGCCCACGTTGGACCTCAACATGTACGTGCATGCCTTGGAGACACGATCCCGCCAGCTTGGGTTCAATAATGTGGAGGCAAACAGACCCGTCACAGTACACAGCGAGGCTGAAAGAGAACGGGTCGCCATTAAAAACTACACTATGCCTCTTAATGCCACAAATCAGACAATGCAATGGGTATATTTTAAAGGTCCATCAGGTGAACAACTGGAATTAAACAGGATGGCTGGGGATGTCTTGTTAGATGCTGGTAAGGAGTATTGCAAGAGAAAGGCCGTTAGCACAGCGTTCCTGGACAAACTGCATCCTGACAATGTGTGGAAGCGACGTGCTGGGTTTACGGGACAAAACTATGGGCTCTTCCAGCATGGCACGAGGACTAGAGGCCTGTTCGCTTCCGTTGATTTCTACACCGAAATACTGGGAGGATCCCTTGGGGATAATGGTGATGCTGGTTTCTTCGGTGATGGCAAGCAGAATACGTTGTTCCAGAAGGAGATGCTACAGGCAGAGAAATGGCACGTTGACTATCAGAGTCTGGGCATTGCTAACCTTACATTCTCAGGGAACATGAGCCTTGCTTTGAGATTTACTTACTTTGACAACTATGTTGTCGAGACGCTGCAGTATGACACGGGGAGGAACTACAGTTTCCCATTGTTCAATCCTACTTTCAACCTCAGCACGCCGGCTTTGATCAACAACATGCGACTTACCTTCCTTTTACCAGAAACAGTGGATATGAATTCCTATTTAAGAGATATGGAACAGAGGTCAGCTGTCGGAGGATTTCCGCAGGTGAAAGGAAACAGGGCCATAGATGTCACCTCTTTCGGTCAGCAGGTTCCCTTAGAGGACTACAGCGTAGCCTTCACTGAAGGACCGCTCCAGGGACTCAGGTACTCCTATCTGAAAGGCCCTTCTGGAGAACAGGTGTCCTTTGTGCAGTTTACTGGCCAATCTTCTGAGAAGCTGAAGAACGCCCTCTTGCGGTATAATGCTGTTAGTACTGCCTTTCCGGAAACCAATCCCTGGAACAGAGGAGGATATGACGAATATTGTTCACAGTTTCCACCGACGCCACATCAACACCTTTAATTTAATTGTAATGTATACCAATGCGTTGATATGGTTTCGCGTTAAATTTAATCTGTTTCAAATCTGATGATACATACTTACCCATCCCGTGCTGTTTTATAGCTGAAATAAAGGCTGTGCTGGACCCTCGTGTATATCTTAACTGGAAACTCAGATTTCGAGAGAGTATTCCTCTAATTTTGTATCGGTTTACTGTTGCTATACTGTTTATAAATGCTTTAGAACAGTTGTGGATGTTGAACTTCATTTCCCCCTAAAAGCTCATGACCTCCTGTGAACACGGGGCGGTGGGGTAGCCCAGGAGTTAAAGCGTTCGATCGTCACGCCGAAGGTCCGGGTTCGATTATCAACATGGGTACAATATGTGAAGCCCATTTCTGGTCTTCCCCAGCTGTGATATTGCTGGAAAATTGCTAAAAAGCGGCGTTAAGTCAAACTCACTCACTCACTCCAGTGAACACTACACGTATGTCACCTGTAGTATAATATATACGATATGTATAGATATATATATATGTACACATACATACTGTTTAGGTGTATTGAAATAACTTTCAAAAAGCAGTGCACAGCCTTCCAGGTATCTTATAAACATACCATAATACGAAATACATGTACTTATGTTCGATATACTATAAAACACTGTAGCTTTGGTTTCTGGTACCAATGTTTCACGCTCATGCAAACTGACATAACTATAACAACAACTGAGCTCAGCAAATGGTTACCGTCATTTATTATCTTAAATCCTGTAATTCACATTTTGCATCTAGTGCGTGAGTTTAGTTTTACGACGCTTTTAGAAATATTCCAGCAATATCACGGCGGGGGACACCAGAAATGGGTTTCACACATTGTACCCATGTGCTGAATCGAACCCGGGACTTCGGCGTGTCGAGCTAGGCTGCCCCATCGCCCGCCTGTTTACTGAATATATGCAACACATTATATGTTGATGGACGTGTGGGTATGTAAATCTAACGTTATTACGTTAATGCGATATTTTAAATGACATATTAAATATCATATATACTGTATATTTTCCCGATTCTTCCAATTTGACAACACATTTGGGTCATTCCTGAAAATGTTATATTCAATGCAATTCCGCAGAATTGGGGACACGATAACTGATCTTTCACTTACTTAGGGAAACCTTATCAAAGAAATTGATACTTTAGGATAAATGTTCATAAAAATGTCAGTGATAATCACACTAACAGCCCCACATGGACATAGGCGGCTTCAGAGGAGGGGTGCACAGCCCTAATTCTCACTGACAGTGATGGATGCAGAGACAGTATGACATGATTGTATGGTTTAGGGACAGAGAATATGCCTCAGCAGAATTATCGTCAGAGGCGAGATGAAGCCTGGAGAGAGACAAGATGTAGCCTGGCTAGTGGTGTGTCAGCGTACCCGACTATACGCAACACCAACAACATCTGGGTGTACGTGAACTATCGGTTACACTGTATAGATAACAACCTCGAATTGATTAAGAAAGTTCGCTAGCGTCCGAGTGTTAACTTCATATACTAAAGGAAGAAATAACCCTAAGTAAACATGTAGCAAAGCACTTTGCATGAAATTTGATGTCACGTATCGCGCGAGGCACGTGCACTTTGTGCACAATGAACTTACTCACTTTTCCCATGCTTATTTTACACCTGAAGTTCACACACCTGATATTGAAAATGAAGAACGGTTGATTATTCTCTTGCCTCAGAATATTGTGGAAAAAACGTTAATACACCTAAACTGTGCGAACGGTTGACAGAAAATCAGCCTCTCCGCGCCGTGGGTATGCTAGAGAGTGGAATGCCCCCAAATGATCATGAAGTGGCCAGACATTTTGGCATCTCTATGGAGACGTTTTCAAAATAATGGAAACACGAGAGATTTGTCTCAGGTCGGCCGTCCACGCGTGACGTCACGTCAACAAGACAACCACATTCGGCTGACTAATCTAAGGAATCGGTTCTATACCATGATGCTCAGACCATTCCTGGTTTACGTCCAATCAGTTCCTGGACAGTACGGAACCGACTGAGAGAGCACAACATCCGGCCCCGACGGCCTGTAATACGTCCATCTGGCAGGGATGAAATCACTGGCCGTTATAGCCGTTCATTCAAGGACAGACGTAACGCCCGTCCGCATGTTGCTCGTGCCGTGATAGATTTCCTGAGACAGCAGAATATTCCATTACTCCCTTTGCCAGCTGTTTCTCTGGACCGGTCTCCTATAGAGCACACTTGGGATGAAATGGAGCGACGTTTACGTCAAGCCCAGAATCAGCCAATGACGTTATCTGAGTTGGGACAAAAGTTGGTTAAAACATGGAACAACTTGTTCAACATAGCAACTGATTCTGAATTGAATCCCCAAATGTCACGGACGCATTCTATGATTAAAAACCGTCAAATAACAGAAATGCCACATTTTAAAATCATTAAAAACTGCACAAAATACATGATCCATAAATCCGGGATGTTCACACAAACGACATAGTTTAGGAGGCGAAATCTTACCCGTATGCCTTAAGTAGAGGCGTTTTTTGTTGCCAACAGTGCGTAGATTTGCGTCCGGTGCGCAAGGCGCGACTCTAAAAATATCCGTTTAGTCAAATTACTGACTTGAGCGAGGCATAATATTTGTTGATATTATTGCTGTTTTAGACGATAGAGATGATGACGTCTTATCTGATACGAAACCTGTGTGTACCGTCTGCTATTCTAATAGAAATGAAATATGATACACTGGAAGATCGAGAACGTTTTCAACCAGCTAGTTTTGTCCAATTTCTATAATGGAATATAACACAATGGGTAGTACATTACTGGACGGATGTGGTCGATTAATTTGTCAGACCGCGAGATTTAGGATTAACTCTTAAACAGAGGTGCCACTGAAGACTTTGAACTCTCACAGAAACACGATATTCCAGCGAATAGACCAATCACTTTATATGTCAGTTGCCAAATCTATAATACTTGTACGATAAATGTTATAATCAATTATACATTAATTGGGCGAATATCCCAGGAACATTGTGAAAAGGTTGAAGCATATTAGATAAGCATTAACACACATCGCAGGACCATTGTTATACAACATATTACGATCTATGTCTGACTGGACGATGGTCACAGAATACGACCCGTGAAGGTCCGGGTTAGAATGAACCTTCAGTAACCCATGCTTGTCGAAAGAGGCGACTAACGAGATCGGGTGGTCAGGCTCGCTGGCTTGGTTGACACGTCATCGGTTGTCAATTGCGCAGATCGATGCTCATGTTGTTAATCACTGGATTGTCTGGTCCAAACTCGATTATTTACAGACCGCCTCCCTATAGCTGGAAGATTTTGCTGAGTGCGGCGTAAAACTAAACTCACTCAATCACAGAGTACACCCGCAATACACAGAATACATGTGTGACCTCAGTGGGCTTTCAGTGACTGCAGATGTATAACACTGTGAGAAAATATTTACAGAGTATTATTTCGACAATATCTTTAGTAAACGTAAAGGAACCACATGATTCGGATTAGAATTGGTCTTCAGCAATCCATGCTTGTCGTAAGAGGCGACTAACGGGRTCGGGTGATCAGACTCGCCAACTTGGTTGACACATGTCATCGTATACCACAGAAATATATATTCCTATTTTGATACATGCATTGCTGATAAGAGCGATTACAAGTGAACAAAAATAGCTTGCATGCCACGAATGTGGACATGGTACGTGTGATTTGATAAAAATGGATATTCGACAGCCGTTAATGTTGATAACGGTGTTACAGTGGTAAATGTGTTTGTCAACTGACCTATGTCCCAAGTGTGTTATCAGTGTAACACATGGTGGAAATGTTCAGTTGGTAATATTTCCTGTATTTCACATTTTATTCCTTGACATAAAAATATCCTTGGCACTAAAATATTAGAAAAACGTATGACTATTTACCAGTCCAAATAGGATAAGTGAGTGAGTTTAGTTTTACGCCGCTTTTAGCAATATTCCAGCAATATCACGACGGGGGGACACCAGAAAT
>VKKT01004460.1:36439-50207 GCA_008038995.1 Haliotis laevigata | reverse complement strand
CGAAATATTCTCAAGCACGACGTTAAACCCAATTTCACCTCACCTCACCTCACCTCACCATTATGGACTCTCAAACAACCAAAGAGAAACTAAAACTGCAAACAAAAATAAGTGCAGTAAAAAAACTATTGTAAAGAACAGTCAGAAATGCACAAAGGTAAGTTAAAATGACACTCCTAATGTCACATTTTCTTAATAAAATGTTACAAAATGAATTGAAACCAATACAATATATCACATTTACTACAAAAATAGCTATGAGTCTACAGCTAGCTGTTCATTGGAAACCTGCCCCAAGTATTTGTGGTCAAGAAGTTTCCATGTTAATATGATGTGTATCATGGTATATATCCAGTGTATGATATAAGCCAAAACCCCAGCCAGACGTCAGGGCTGGTAACTTCAAAATGTTACCAGTCCAAAATGGATTTAACCAGACCAGACACAAAGATATGGCTCAGCTGTATGTAACATCTAAATTTTACCAGACCATCGGGCTGGCTAGCTTTAAATCTAGAACGTCCGTCTGAAATCTAACCCGTCTCGGGCGGTCAGGCGGGCCTTATTTCATACACTGTGTATAAGTTGTGATCAGTATCATACCATGACATTGTTGTATCATTTAACACCTGTACAAACAGGGGCAGTGGTGTAGCTTAGTAGGTAGAGCTTCCGCTTGTCACACCAAAAACGGTGGGTTTGATTCACCTTGTGACTGAAATGTGTAAACCCCATTTGTGGTGTCCTCTTGATATTGATGGAATATTTCTAAAAGTGGCATAAAGCCATACTCGCTCACATCGATTATCCTGGCACACATGAGTTCTTCTTAATTCTACAAAAGCTGTTTCTCCTCCAGATTGTGGAATAATATTGAAACCTTTAATAAACCTTCCCTCTATCTTCTAATACAAGAATCAGAATCAGACTGTTCTATTGCCTTGTCAGTGTTGGGCTGTAAGTATGAACTTGCAATCGTAAAGATACAAAGTCGCTTCTTGCATCTATCCTGTTTTGTTACAATTTCGGTTGACACCATCATTTGGCAGAAATACAGAGCAAATAATGTAAAGTCCAGGTCACTTGTTCACAGCTCTGGTGAAACCCAAACACAGGTATGAGGTTGACAAACCTAGACAATAACAAACAGGGATTAAAAAAAGTGATCATAGATTTCTGGCATATCTGAGTGATGCACCACATATTGCAGCTCCTCAGAGTGAGTGAGTCAGTTTAGTTTTGTGCTGCACTCAGCAATATTCAAGCTATATGGTGGTCTGTAAATAATCAAGTCTGGACCAGACAATCAAGTGATCAACAGCATGAGCATCAATCTACACAATTGGGATGCAATGATATGTGTCAACCAAGTCAGCGAGCCTGACCACCCGATCCCATTAGTTGCCTCTTTCGACAAGCATGGGTTACTGAAGACCAATTCTCTTCATAGGTGCAGAACACTTGAAATTTTAATATGGTTGGAACGACAAGGTTAAGTCTCCAAAAGGACATATGTACACATATTATATGAGTCAGTTTTAGGTTTACACCGCTTTATAGGTTTACACCGCTTTTTAGGTTTACACCAGCAATATTCCAGCAATATCATGGAAGGGGACACCAGAAATGGGCTTCACAAGCTACAGTGTGTGCACATGCTCCAATATATATAATACTGACCAAAATATCGGCGAAAATGTGTGACTTTGTGCCTTTTACATCATCTGTTATTATATGCTACACTATTGTCTACTTTCGTATGAACAAATGTTTAATATCCTGATGTTTGTTATATACATAAATGTGTATTTCCACATGCAAACATTCTATGCAAAATCCATGCACTTGGTTAAAGAGGCCTTGTGGATAGAAAATAAAAACGTGACTACTGTCACAGGGCTGAACTGTTGAAGAGAGAAATGAACAATTCGGTTTGAAGAAGACAAAATTTATTTTTCAAAACAATACCACAACAGCATTGGCCATAAGATACTGAGTATTTGCATTCAAAGCAGAACTGTGTCTTAAAAGCCACATCAAAAATCTTTCAATCATGATTAAATCATTGTATTTGTAATCTATATTTCAATGTCTACTGATGTCCAGTGCAATACTCCACACCGAGCATCAGGTACAGATCTTCTCTTGGGTAAGGAAACTTTCTGTTATACACATCTCACAGACTTTGTTGTCACTCATGAACTTCAGGCAGCAAGTTTAGCTTCTGATAGTCTTTGGGCTACATTATCCCAGTTGGCAACATTGAAAATAGCTTTAACATAATCTGGCCTCACATTCTTGTATTGGAGATAGTAGGCATGTTCCCAGACATCGATGCCAAACAGGGGAACCAGTCCTGAAATAAGGATGTAGGAGAGCTGAGTGAGTGAGTTTAGTTTTACGCCGCACTCAGCAATATCCCAGCTATATGGCGGTAATCTGTAAGTAATCATGTCTGGTCAAGACAATCCAGTGATCAACAATATGAGTATTGATCTATGCAATTGGGATACGATGACGTGTCAACCAAGTCAGTGAGTCTGACCACCTGTTCCCATTAGTCGCCTCTTTCAATAAGCATGGGTTACTGAAGATCAATTCTTACCTGATCTTCATGCTGAGCTGAGTGAAGTGTTAGTAATTTATGACATCAAGTCTAAGAGACTAGACATCATTGATGTTGGGTTTTTTATCAGACCATCAATATTCCAGCTATATGATGCCGGTCTGTAAATAATCAAGTCTGGACCAGACAATCCAGTGATTCACATCATGGTCACAGATGTATGCAATTGGATAAAGTGACATGCATGATTCAAGGTAGCGAGTCTGATCACCCAATCCCATTTGTCATCTTTTACAACAAACATGGTTTGCTGAAGACCAGTTGTCACCCAGATCTTCAACAAAGTAATTTGGAAATCTTTCATTTCAATATGGGAATTTTACTGACAGACTGCAGAATTAGGCCTAATATCAAGAAAAAATCCCTGTTAAAAGCACTGTCTCCTGTCAACAGGTCTAGAAACGTCCCTGTTACAAGCACTGATGTCTGTCAAGCACGTCTAGAAACGTCCCTGTTACAAGCACTGTCTCCTGTCCACAGGTCTAGAAACGTCTCTGTTACAAGCACTGTCTCCTGTCAACAGGTCTAGAAACGTCCCTGTTACAAGCACTGTCTCCTGTCAACAGGTCTAGAAACGTCTCTGTTACAAGCACTGAAGTCTGTGAAGCAGGTTTCAAAAAGCCTGTTACAAGCACTGTCTCCTGTCAACAGGCCTAGAAACGTCCCTGTTACAAGCATTGAAGTCTGTGAAGCACATCTAGAAACATCCCTGTTACAAGCACTGTCTCCTGTCAAGCTTGTCTAGAAACGTCCTGTTACAAGCACTGATGTTTGTCAAGCATGTCTAGAAACGTCCCTGTTACAAGCACTGTCTTCTGTCAAGCATGTCTAGTAATGTCTGTTACAAGCACTGATGTCTCTCAAGCAGGTCTAAATGTGTCCATGTTACAAGCACTGTCCCTGTCAAGCAGCTCTAGAAAGTTCTTGTAACAAGTCTCCTGTCAAGCAGGTTTCAATAAGGCCTCGTTACAAGCACCGTCTTTTGTCAAGCACGTCTACAAACGTCCCTGTTGCAAGCACTGTCTACTTTCAAGCAAGTTTCAAAAAGCCCCTTACAAGCCCCGTCTTCGGTCAAGCATGTCAAGAAATGTCCGTCACAAGAATAGACTTCCATCACTATGACACACCTGCTGTTGCCTCTAGAGGATCTTGGTTAGCACAGGCAGACACTCTCAGTCGGCCACTGACAGGGTTGAACCCGAGCCACGCCCACCCTGACCCCTGGACTGACACAGCCGATGCAGTTAGCTCCTTCTTCATTTCCTCATATGAACTAAAGTCGCGTTTGATGCAGTGCATAAGGTCCCCATCTGGCTCCCCGCCACCGTTCGGACTGAGCACCTCCCAGAAAATGGAGTGGTTGATGTGTCCTCCGCCGTTGAACCGGAGGGCTGGCTGGAGGGAGATGATAGTGTTGATATCGTCTGGAAGGAAAATGCTCAATTAGTATAACTCTCCTCACTCAGATGTGCTGAGGATTTCTGCTGTTATCGTAAGGCTTGTGAGAGAGTGAATGAGTTGGGTTTATCACTGAACCATATTTCAGCTTCAATGTAAGCTTAATGTTAGAGGAAAGCATTAAATTACACCCATTTTCATAACTTGTGGGGGTGATTCTGAGATCCCAGCACTCATCAATGTTCCAACTTTTATGGCGGCGGACTGCAAATAATTGAGTCTGGACCAGACACTCCAGTGATCAACAGCATAAGCATCGATCTACACAATCAAGCACATCAGCTAGCCTGACCACCTGATCCCGTCCGTCAGATGTTTAAAGGAGCATGGATTACTGAAGATCAAATCTAATCCGGATCTTCACAGGTTCAATTCTGAATGGACTATAACTGACTTTTAGGCAATGAAAGGTGCTAATAGCAAATTCAGATGCATTAGGCAGAGCAAGTCATGATGATTGCTTGCATTTATTTAATAATTGAAACAGAATGACACATATTTTTTTCATGAGATTCGTTGAATCTTATAATTAAAGAATATATTCCATCTACATAAATGATGCCGATGTTCCGCTGAGCATTAAAATTATCAATCAACAACTTATTATGAGAATCCTGGTCTACAATTATCATAAGAACAATGCCTTATCAAAGGAAAGTTCTTATCGATCGAACCAAACTGAAAATGTAAACCTGAGGCAGATTAACTTAAGACTCATGAACTAATGGTTCCTCAAAATTCAAATACCTCTGCATCAATCCCCAAGGTCTGTATCAAGCAAAGCAATTTGTATCTAGCTCAAGTCAACTAGAATGATATCTCTCTAAAGAGGTCAGGTACAGTTTATGGCAGTTTGGTGTTCTTCATACATGTTATCACTATTTGACCTAGTAAACACATAGGTTAACTCTAGAGGACCCAATGCTTCTAAGTTGCAGCTTAGAGCGTGTCCTTACTTTTGGCCTCTGCTTCTGCCAATTTTTCCTGGGCCACATTGAGGTTTGTGACGTAGGTGTTGTGATGCTTCTGGTGATGGAGCTTCATGATGTCTGCCGAGATGTAGGGCTCCAGAGCGTTGTAGTCATAGGGGAGGTCTGGCAGTGTGTGCTTCATCCTCACAGCCGCTGAAGTGAGGCATGCTGCTGAGGGCACAGCCCTGGGAGAGATTAAACAATTACAACTTGGCTATTATAGAAAGGTGAAATAGGAGCAAGCAACTCATCCTGCTACCCTATTCTTTCATCATGTTAGAAACATAAGAAGAAAATGTTATTCCTAAGATTAGCAAACTTATATTTTGTCCCAGAAAAAATTATCTGCAAAATAAAAAAATCAGGTTTTAATTTCTTTTCTAAGGAATAAAAGACACGCAAGTAACCTTTTATCCAGGCCATCTGACGGACGGACATATCAGACCAAACCAGACAGGCATGACATCAGTGATAATTATGAATTTAGCATGGCTGACCTATCAGAGTCACATGTCAAATTCAGGAATCAAGGCCAGTTGTCTGCACATATCCAAAGAGAGATAAAATCTGCAAAGTAGTGCTGCTTGCAAAACCGGCGACATATCCATGGAATGGTTTGTTTGCTCTGGTAATGAACTGTATTACATTACATTCTACTGTAGTCTTATGTCAGTAATAAGGTAATGACCTGGTTCATCAAAGATTCATTGCTGATGTCAAAGTTGGAATTCAAAGCACAGAGCTCTCCACGTCTATTGGATTCCAACTCATGATTTTTCAAAGATGTACATGTATTTACATCTTTGGATTTATCAAGTTGGATTCATTGGTAAGAAGCCTGAATCAAGAAGAAAATATTTTGGCCCTGCCAAGATGGATAAGAGTGTATCATATGCTTGGTCCTAGCACGAAAATCTGCTGTAAATCACTAAATGATGCAGAATAAACACACACACCACACAACATATTACCATGGTCAAACTACCAAAACTTAGAAGAAATTTAATAATGCCTCAGCCTTTCCTTTATGTCAAAAGGTAATAATTTTCATGTCTTATTTCATATGTTTCAAATTCAGGCACAAGTGCATGTCCTTCAGTTGTACCAAGATGCATTGGGTTTGTTTTGTCTTCTAAACCAATCCACCACCCTTGCCCCCCCAAAAAGAAATGCAATAGAGAAATTCATTAAGTCATCATGCATGCTTGGAGATAGCGGATGGACTGTGGCCGATAAATATGTGTTTATTGGAATAGTGTTGTGGTGAAAATGAGCAGCATTATTTATATTCCGTTTATTCAACTTTATTCCTTTCCAATAAGTTTGGTTGAGACGTAGAAATCTTTCTCGTCTCCGGGCGATATTGACCTTGCGATTTCTTTGAAACAATATGTTGACAAGCAGAAAAGACAACTTACAATAACTCGCCGACAAATGCCATTTGCGTTAGAGTAACATGTGCAATATAAATTACTTAAACATGCACAAATGTATACCTTTTAACTGCAGAGAGCGTAGCAGACAACATGTTGGTGCCTTGGATCAGCACAAACGACGATTGCTCCTATTGGTGATATTTTCCTCTAAACTATTTGGCATACATCTTGTCGTCAAGGCGTCTGTTTGTATATGTTATGGAAGATTGGTTTCCTTAATTGTTTATTGGTTCGAATATTTATATTTAAATATCCTGTTGCCTGTGAAGGGGTAATCTTGATTTCAGAGACCAGATGACGTAAATATAGTGATGCGAAATGCATGGCACTGTGTCATTCTGAATCATCTATGTTTTATTTATCCACGTTTAAAGTTCTAACGCAGCATTATAATCTGAAAAAGTGCATATCTACAACAAAACGCGAAAAGATTTCGCTCACATTTCGGTATCCTAAGAACAACAAAGTAATTTGTAGTTGGAGAGCAACACCACAAACATGGACAACACGGTGGCTGCTTGAACACCCTCAGACGTGACAATCGTTTGATCGGACTGGGTCAGATAAGTTAATTACCTTCTCGCAAGGGAGTTGGGGAGATCGAATTGTTTCGGAAAGGTCCCTCGTCATTGATTCAGAAATGCCTAACAGCTATATGGGACCCAATGAAGGCAAAATATGGAATACGCAAAGAAAACTATGTCCAAGATATTTTTATGGATTAAACTTCTTTTTTAATTTCTCTCACGACGAGACCATTCCAGGTCCCTTCATCAGGTTATCAGCTATAAGGCGGTGGTCTGTAAATAATCGAGTGTGGACCAGACAACCCAGTGATCAATAGCATGAGCATTGATCTGCGCAATTGAGAACCGATGACAAGTGTCAACCAAGTCAGCGAGCCTGACCACCCGATCCCGTTAGTCGTCTCTTACGACAAGCATGGGTTACTGAAGATCAGTATTCTAACCCGGACCTTCACGGGTATCGAGCCGATAGAGCTTAACCATATCACGCCATTGGCAGACGACAGGAGAAAGTGTTTATTAGTTCTAACAGGAAAAAATATACGGGAATATCCTCAAGCTTCCAATAACACGTTAAAGGTAAGTTTTATCAAGTCTTTATTTTGGGCCTCCGTTCCAAAGTACATGCTATAAGCGTAGAGGGCAAATATATGAATGTTATGTTATATCGCTATTTACATATCGATATATGAGGGCGACCCAAATACAGCGGTAATATATATGGCAATACGCTGTAGTTCAGTTATCTCCCTTAGACCTTTCAGCCAAGCTTTTCTCACTCGTGAATAGCTTTCAAGAAGTTATTTCCCTTGAACTGTTCAGACACTCTCCTAACTTGTGAGTGAGTGTGTTGGGTTTTACGCCTCTGTTAGCAATATTCCAGCAATATCACGGCGGGGGACACCATAAATGGGTTTCACATATTGTACCCATGTGGAGAATCCGACTCGGGCCTTCGGCGTGACGAGCGAATGCTTTAACCACTGGGCTACCCCACCGCCCCCCGACTTGTAAACTTGACACTATAAACAAGTAACTTATTCATGCATGCAGTTATCAGTAAATATTAACAGTCAAATTAGGCAAGGACAAGGTAAGTTTTTTTTCCGAAGTGGTAGCGTAATTGAAAAAAAGCCCGGAGAAATGGTGTTACAAAACCGCGAGGTTTGAAACGGTTTCACTTACAAGTCTTTGGGTCTAATTATTACACGAAATCGTTCTCAAATATAGGGACAGACAGATACTTAATGTGTCTTTACTATTGGTAGTTTATTTATGACAAATCAAATAAACAAATATAAAATTCATGAACAAGAATGGTGGAAACAGGATGGCATGGATCATTGCTGTTACTGCCGTTAAGAAAATCACCGGTTTGTCTGAACCAGCTCTCCATCACGTTATTGGTAGACTTGTGTATTATACTTGAGTTAAATTAAATATTCTTAACCTAAATTTGAAAAACGACTACTGGTTTAGAAAAAAACAACATCTTATTGATTTTCTCGATATTCTCTCAATAATTTTCCAGCTATATGACGACAGACTGTAAATAATTTAGCCTGGGCGAGACAATCTAAAGCATCGATCCATGCAGATGGGATTACATGTATCACCAAAGTAAAAAATCACATGATTTGTTGACAACGAACTGTCGGTTATTATATCAAGTACTTTCCCCAGAGCCATAGCTTTGGCCAGTGTTGTCAAAGCAGAACTTTGTACTTTAGACACGTACAAAAAAACAGGGGTAGCGTCACTATCAGACGTTTATCTCCGAACAATGATTTTTCTGATATCCCTGCTGAAATGATATCTTCAGTAAACACATAAAATGCATTGTCCCTCAATAAGTTCACATTGACGGTCAAGGAATCACACCGAACAAATTTTATCCTTATTTTAACATGCATACATTGACAAATCGCTTCACTGAGGTTGAACCGACTTTTGATAAATCATTTCTTTAAGCCCCAAATAAACGCAGTGATCGCTTTCTCGTTGATAACTAGTTGTTGGTATACTAGCATTTTGCGAAGGCTTTCTTGTCTTCGGTCAAATGTTTTGAAAAGTAAAATCACAACAAATTGGCTGTAAAGGCTAAACTTCTTTGAATAATGGTACAAATTTGTATTTCATTTGTTTTGAAGATTTATGAATACCTTGACATTTTGGAGCTCATTTGCATAGCACATGGCGGCGTCCTTGGGCTTGTGGGAGGTCCGTCCTGCACCCGTTCAATGTTTATATTTACAATTGGAGAACGAATGCTGAACGAATTTGTTGATGTTTTTAGTTTTCGTAGCAGTCCCAGAAATAGTATAATCAGGTAAAAGTAACAGTTACTCTCAAATGCATTTATAATTTTAAAATTCTTTCCAGGAAGTTGGAATGTCCGCCATGTTTGTGTCGACTAACTGCATCCATGTTCGTAATTAACGTTTTAAAGCTTTCCTCGTGTTGTCAATACACCAAGTCTGTTGTCAGTTTTGTTATTGTAACAAAATGTTAGAACAGTGCGTTATGGCATCTTAAAAAGAAACAATGAATGAACGTGTGTTTACAAATATTTATTGTAATAGATTGTTCAAGGGCAGATAACTCTAACTTGGCTACATAACCATGCCTTCTTGGTTTCAAACTGCTTTGAACCAAATTTGAAAAGCTTGACGAAAATATTCGTTTGTCATTCCAGAAGCCAGCAGTATGTCTGATGAGCCAGTGCCAAAGAGGGTAAGATATAGAACTATCCTGTTTATCCTGTTTATAATTTAT
Organism: Haliotis laevigata; assembly: GCA_008038995.1. Taxonomy (NCBI): domain Eukaryota; kingdom Metazoa; phylum Mollusca; class Gastropoda; order Lepetellida; family Haliotidae; genus Haliotis; species Haliotis laevigata. Next base: position 40,414 of record VKKT01004460.1, on the reverse strand, counting down.
TGCGTGCACCTTTGTCAAAAAGCCCTGCCAAAGACATGCGGGAGGTCCCACCCAGTCAGAATAAGCATGCTAAGCAATCTTTTGTATGTCAGAAATGGGTGTTTTGTGCAAAGTTATTTCAGTGACAGAACAGAGCTGGCTTTGTGAATCAGATTCCTGATTGGAATGTTTTGTTTAGCAGGGATTGGGATAGAGAACTTTGACAATGGGCCATTTTCCGGATTATTAGCCATTAGCTGAATTTAGAATGGGCCACTTCCTTGTATAAGTAGTAAACTTTAAAATTTTAAAGGGCCATTTTTTATTCTAATGTGCAAAATGGCCCATGGCCCCTGCCTTTTCCAATCCCTGATTTAGTCGTGTTGTCATAAACTCAGTCATTATTACTGCAGCAAGTGTTCTCAGTCTCATAGATAATTCTCATGTACTGTTCCATTTGTTTGAGATAGCCTATCAGTAAGTAGGTGATGGCTAATTACCACTTTATTTATACATTTGCAGGGTTATGCCTTGTCCTGTATAAAAGTAGGGGTCAAGTCGACCCCAATTACACTAAATGGGAGGGTCTATGGGTAGTGCAGTTTACTGTTAGATGCAATAAGTACATTTATAACTGGAACTTTGTACTCCTCATTAAGTATGGTGTACTTGATGCTTATTTCTTCCTCTCGTAAAACCCTGATTTGAATATTGTCACTTCCTTTATCGAATATTTTCTTGGATCATATGATAAATTTCTGTCATTCCTTTTCAGATCCGCATTGATACAGAGGAGCTTGGCTCTCTTCCCAAAGATGACCTCATAGACAAGTATGTCTTTTAAAGCCAGACTAACTAAATCTTATGACTTCAACTAAAGAAACAATTTCATGCAATAAGGGTTCTGCCTGTACCAAAACATTTTGAGTCTGCTAGCACAAACAATGCCTGAGAGCATCATTTTCTGGAGATTTTGAATTCATTTGTAGTTGCTTCTAGATGAGAAAACCAATCAGTATTTTTACTAGACTCAAGGCTTTGGACTAGTAGCTCTAGTCGAAGACTGAGGGTTTTGCCATGTGCAAGAATACTGCCCTGGGTAAACACTGAGGGGAATAGATGCAAGCCATAAATGTGCATGGAAAGGGATTCAAGCTTAACTGGTTAATGGTATGGTTCAGTGTCCTCACCTGTATGATCCCCTGAGAGTCACTACTCATTTATATGGAAGCCGGAGCGGTGGGGTAGCCTAGCGGTTAAAGTGTTTGCATGTCACTCCGAAGACCCAGGTTTGATTCTCCACATGGGTACAATGTTTGAAGTCCATTTCTGGTGTTCCTCGCTGTGATATTGCTGAAATATTGCTATCAGTGGCTTAAAGCCATGATCACTCATTCACTCACTGATATGGAAGCCATTTTGTTACAGTGTTTCAACCCAGTTTCATAAGTGAGTTGAGGACTATTTCTTGAATGTTGCATTAAGTTGTATTTTGAAGTGCTGTTTGCCAGGAAGAGATCAATATATTTATCTCTTGAAACTGATCCATGGTTGGTTAACTATCATGTTTCATGATGCTAAAAAATACTCGTCCCTTTTTCACTTCAATAATAACTATGGAAATTTAGTGTTCATGTCCATTCGCAAGTAGCCTGGCTTGCTGACTTGGTTGATTCTCGTGATCGCATCCCATTTGCATAAATTGATGGACATGATGTCGTTGATAGGACTGAAACAAATATTTACAACATGCTAACATATAGCTGGAATATTGCTGAGTAAAGTGTTAAACACCAATGTAAGGAAGTTGGAAGGTCAGACGCAGGTAAACATTTAGATTCTTATGCTATTATCATGGTAAGGGCTAAACCTCAGTGACCACTGGAAACCCTGAATTCGAACAACAAGTCGTATTAAGGTCATGGCAATGCTCCTATTTGACAGCATGATAAAGTTACATTAACATGAGTATTAAATGTTATTTCTATAGACTCTTATGGATGTCATTTTCACTGCATATTTATGTAAAACACACAAATACTAATAGTGCAGGGAATAAGCTGTGTAGAAATTGAGATTGAAACAGTCATATCTGGATGTCTGCAAAATAATACAGATCCTATGTTGTAATAATACTATAGTTACCAAGTTAGGACTCCTTTTTTTATCAACTGGCTTATATTAATTTAATGACACAAATGCAAAGTTGTTTTGATGTGAATAATTGCACTATTCAAGGAAAGTCAGTATTGTAGAGTGCATCTTAGCTTAACAAACATTTCTAATAAGATGCCTGTAGAGTGCATCTTAGCTTAACAAACATTTCTAATAAGATGCCACTGTTAAGACTGACTGTACATTTTCAATTTTCAGACTTCGTGAACAGGAGTATTATGTTCGATACTTAGAGAAGTCACGGCCCCGGTCAGCAAACGGAGGTAGGTGTCTGTGATGATAGTATTCTTCCAATTAAACTTCAGCGTCGGTCAGGAGAGCAAGGGGTCAGTTGTTTGATACCTGGCCGTGTCATGCCACAAGTTGGTATGGTACTCAGCATTATGGGATTTTTAAAGAAGATGGGTTTTCTTGGAGTATAAAATGTATAACTACAATTAGTATGGTGACACTGATTTGGTTGATGGCAATAGAAAATAATATCAATCATAACCATAATATCAATCACTGGTTTATCTTGACCTGTGAAGATCTTGTTTAGAATTGGTCTTCAGCAACCCATGCTTGTCGTAAGAGGTGACTAATAGGATTTGGTGGTCAGGCTTGGTTGACACAGGTCATTGTATCCCAATTGCGTATATCGATGCTCTTGCTGTTGAGTACTGAATCGTCTGGACCGCCGCCATGTAGCTGAAATATTGCTGAGTGCGACGTTAAACAACATTCCAACCAACCTTTTCCAGCTTTGATTATTTGCAGGCTCTCAACATTAAGATGGAATATTGTTAAGAGCTGTGTTTAATGACACACAGTTCAGTTTATCAATGTGAAAACCGCTCTGGACAGTAAAACTGTCGACTTGAGAAGAATGATTTCAAACTGTAAAGCTTCTCAGATCATCTGTTCTGAGTTGTTACATGCTCATTATGTCACTCACTGGATTGTCTGGACCAGATTTGATGCTTTACAGACTGCTGTTACATAGCTGGAATATTGCTGAAAGAGCCTTCAAACAACAAACATCCCGAATGTTGATTTCAGAAAACTTGCATGTCACCATTTCAGGTGAAGACGATGATGGCCGTAGCTCAGAAGAGAAATTAAAGCAGCAAAATATGGAAGCTGCAAGAAGAGAAAATACTTTGGTGCTTCGACTAACAAATAAGGAACAGGAGCTACAAGACTGTTTGGTAATTCTTGTTTACAACACTGATCTGTTCAGGTCTCAGATCCAAGTATTCAGAAGAGTTATGTCCCTTGGACCATTGGGGCCCTAGCATGTTATTTGCCATGGCACTTCAGAAGTGCTGTAATGTTAATTAGTCTTAGTGTGTGTTTAAAAAGTAATCATGAGATTAGATATCAACATAACAACTCCAGTTATGCTGTTTTAATCATGACCCTTAGAAAGCTTAGTTGGCTCTTCTTGGCACTATATTTTGCAAGGAAAACAACTTAAGCAAATAGTTGCTGTTAATAGGCGTGAAAAAAAGTATCATTCCCATTCCTTGATGGGTATTCAGTTAGAACAAACGTCAAGTTGCATATGAGGACTGCTTGCTTCCCTGCTGTCCTCAACATATGTTATGGCTGGGAAATAATGCTACAATAGAATAATCAAATATGCTTTTCTTAATGAGCAATGTGAAGGCAGCCAGAATACAGGCTGCTAGAATATTGTTTCGTGGTGAATTAAACATCAAGCAAACATTTTTCTTACTCTGAGCTAGTGATGGTCCGATAAATTGAAATAATCGATGATTGGTCTCAGTGGCCAAACGACCAAGCAATCGATCACATTTTCTCATAATCGAACACAAA
>VKKT01004458.1:78988-95341 GCA_008038995.1 Haliotis laevigata | reverse complement strand
GGTACTTGAAATGCCACGATTGTCAAATGTGCAACGTGAACGTGCCGTTGGCAGGTTGCAAGAGGGAAGATCAGTTATTGACGTCGCAAGAGCAATGGGATGCAGCCGTCGTACTGCGTACAACAAACTGGCACCACTTCTGATCAGGTCGGGTCGTCCACGAGTGACGTCACGAGCAGAAGACCGTCAAATCGTCCTACGTCACCTACGTGACAGATTTCTGCCGCCGACACGAACCAGGGCTGAGATGTTTCGAGTTCGACTGTCCTCACAGATATTGGAAATCGGTTGCGTGCTGCCAATCTCCATTCTCGACGTCCATATCGTGGGCCAATATTGACACAGTTTCATCAACGTCAACGTCTGCTGTGGGCCCAACGTCACCTGTGATGGACCCAGAGAGACTGGAATCGATTCGTCTTTAGCGATGAATCTAGGTTTACCCTCAGATTCGCGGACGGCAGGCATAGATTCTGGAGACGACGTCGTGAACGGTATGCCCAATGTTGTGTACAGGAAGTCGACAGACTCGGGGGCGGAAGTTGCATGGTGTGGGGTGCTTCCTGTGGGAACAACCGTTCCTGACTTCTGGCCATCCCTGGAAACCTCACAGCTGCTGCTTACCGCGTCCAGGTGCTCACCCCTGAGCTCGTTCCTTTCATGGCGGCTCGTGGCCAGGTCTACAGTTCCAGCATGATAATGTTCGGTTGCATACCGCGATGTTGACACGAAATNTCTTTCAAAACGCTGGAATCAACGTCATGGACTGGCCATCGAGGTCCCCCGACCTTAATCCGATAGAGCACGTTTGGGATGCACTTGGGAGAAGGCTTCGTGGTCTTAGGAACCAGCCTTAGGAACTTGGCGCTGCCTTGCAAGAGTAATGGCGCAGAATCCCCAACCATGTGTTCACAAGCATCAGGCAGTCGATGAGGAGACGGTGTTTGGCAGTGTTGAGGCCATACACGATATTGAACTGAGAAATTTCGCATTTTTATTGTGACTTGACCTTCTGTATACCAACGTTTTGGAACGGCGGTGTAGCCTAATGGAACTGTTATGGCATTGTCAGTGTATCGAGTACATCACACAGATCTCAGCAATGAAAAAAATACCAATTTAACCATCTTACCATCTCTGGTTCTTTTATAGTGCCCTGAAGAAAGAATGTGAAGTTTCTTTTTTGACTCAGTATATATTTACTATAGTTGGCTCAACTGTTAGCACATATTCGAACTTACATCCATCTTTAGATACATCCAAACAGTGAAAAATCTAGTTAGCAACGTTTAAGATTTGCATTGCATAATAACGTCTGAACACGAAGAACAAGCTACATTGACATGTTACCTACGCTTTACCTTTTAAATGCATGAGGACGGTTTAGACAAAGGAGAACCCTATGGGCTTGACAGACTAGAGATATTCTCTCCCTGATACATAAATGCGATGGCAGTTGTGGAAGTGTCTGAAGCGTGTGTTGACGTTGACATACACGTTGATCGAGTTCATCTCATAGGTGTTTTATCGGGTTTAGATCTGATGATCGGGAAAGCTTTTAGCGTTATCATGCTGGAAAAACTCCCCCTGTCGGTCCATGCGACGTACCGATTTGCTGTCACGTTCCCCTGAATCACCTCTAAATCAGATCTTTGTGTGCTGGATATTGTACCCCACACCATGACACTGTCTCCGCTGTATCTGTCGACCTGTCGAACGCAATAAGGGGCAAAACGTTAATTTCTCCAATGGGTTCCAGTTCTGGACTCCACCACAAGCGATGGAAGTCTCTCAAAACAGGGACGACAACCTGTCTTCGTGGTCGAATCCCGACTTCACGAATTCGATTCCTGACAGATTGGTCGGACATTCTTCTCAACCCGAAATGCGCTTTGCAGTCTCCAAGGCTTCGGCAAGACGATGACGCAGACCGGATGTAGCGGTCCTGGGCATGTGTGGTAACTTTTGGATTGCCGTTTGGCGAAATTGGTCTGCAGGAAAGGATCCGAAACTCCAGATATGGTGCTCTGATGAACTTTGAAATGTCGGACAACTTCAAGGTGGCCTATGGCTATGGTTTGATTGGCGACACTCAGTCGTTTCCTCTTTTATAGGCAAAAACGAATGACAAAATTAAACGTAACATTTTCCTTTTCAAAATGATCGATACCGCTACTTTCCCGTTTACTTCCACGTGCATTTTGCTTTGCATGTTTTCTTGGTGACATTTTCGTGGAGCATTCTTCAAACACTTCTAAAACAAGGGGGGAAGTTAAAATTGCAGCTTTTTGAGCTACATGAGCCCAATATTCTCAAAATCCCCTATGCGTTTTCTTTGGGGTGATTGAGTTAGTTTAGTTTTACGCCGCACTCAGCAGTATTCCAGCTATATGGCGGCGTTATATGCAGTAGTTACATAGTTGGGAAGTTGCTCCAAACACAGCATGAAAACTAAGAATTATATGAGAAATATATTTCAGTTGCTATAAGCACACATATACTTACACGTAGAACACATATGCTATAAAAGCAACCAGGAGAGCCACGATGATAATCCCACAGACTACTCCCACAATCATAGCAGCGTTGGTCGGATTGCCTGCTGAAATGAATGTATTTGTCTTAGAAAACTTTAATGCATTTCCTGAAATGGTGATACAGTAGACATATGTATGTAGGAAGGGTTCTGATATTTTTGTACAATTCGCACGTCAAGATATATAGACACATAGCTGTTACATGTGCTTCCTTCAAACGTTTGACAGCCATCATCACATCACTGAATGATGTCAACGCCATGTGCATCACAAGCAAGATATTAACGTTGTCATACTTTAATATTAGGAATGAACTTTTATGTCACTCCTGCATTTCCATAGGAATACATTTTCTGATGCCTTATACATGACCATAATTGACATCCATAAATGGCACTGAGCATAGCAGAGGCAACATATAATGAACGAATGACAGCCATTGATGTTAGAATTGGTCTTCAATTCAATATTGTGACCGAGTGGGGACATGGTATTATTGCCTACAGTTCCGTCCGCGTAAAGCCTGAAAATGATAGGTGTGTCAGGTTTGGCAGAGTTTTTTATCTGGATAAAACGTAGGCTTACTGGTCAGATGCTTTTAAATTGTTTTAAAATACATGATTTTAGGGAATGTCAAATGATTGTTTAATGAGCCCCGTTAGGATTTAAAGGGACTGTCACAACGTCAGTGCTGGGCTGGTCATGGACACACTCTCCATACAGATCAGGTTCAAGCCTGAATATATACTACTCAAAAGAATTAAATGAACACACATTTCCAATATCTTGTATTTGGATGGCTCTATGTCCCAAAACACAACATCGGTTTTTTCTAAAAGCACCTTTCATTATTAACAGTAGTTGGTTTCACGCAAATATGTAAATATATAAATAAAAAAAAGAAAATGTCGTAACATAAATACAGTTCATATCATTGCACATTGCAAATCACATTATTGTCACTGAACATTTAATCAAATTAAATACAAATACACATCTCATTAGAGCTTTCTGGCGGCCGTAATTGAAGAGAAAAAAATCGACGCCTCCATTACCACATTATGATTGTGGTAAAGCTATGGCTCCCATGGAAACAAGTTTTTTTATGAATACATCAAGGTATCGTTGAGTGACAAGGTATCATGGCAAAGATGAACATTGATAAATATGGCAGATGGCAGGACGGCAGTCGAGAAAAGAGAAACACTCACCTTGGATGCAACCTCCTGTATTTAACTTGACACCGCTTCCATCTGGTGTAGAGGTCTCTGCAACAAGTGAGTGAATTGTCTTGATAGTATATGTAGCCGTACATATACTTAAACAAACAAAAGACATCTGAACATGATCTCAGCATTCCGTATTTCATGTTAAAAGGTCCACGGGTTTAACGCCACTAGTTGGGACATCACTATTGATAAAGTTGCATTAGTTGGGACGTACTGCGATTTGGATCTGAACACAAAGCTACAATCAGCAATATTCCAGCAACACCACATCAGAATGTAAATAATCATGGCGCAGACAAACCAGTGACTTCCTAAAGGAGCATCGATCTACGTCGTCGGGATGCTATGAGAATGAACTAAGTCAGTTGTCTGACTACATAATCGCAGTTCAGTTGACACTGACAGTTTCTTTGTTGCAGAATCACGACCACAGTAACATTCCAGCTATATCACGGCAGCCTGGACATCATGTAGTCTTAACTAGACAAACCTGCGATTGATATGATGAGCACCTGTATATTAGGTTATAGAGACCCGGAATCCCTACATGGCATTGAAAATATTGCGACAGGTGTTAAAGAAAAAACCCGACACACTGATCTGGCTTATATTTGCTGTAAATAGCTAGGGGGTATGCCCATGTGTATTAGGTAGAAGCCATGTGGAGGGTCTACATACAATACAGATAAATGCATCACTGGAATGTAGGCTTCTAATTTTATCATATATATACATCCAAAACGACCAACCTGTATGAGGATTTGTCCTAAAATCGTATCCTCCATTGTATATGATGAATGCATCGTAACCAAGGACGGCAATGGAAGAATTAGAACGGATGGTCGTTGTGACTGTTGTGTATGGACTACCTAACAATGTCCCCACTTTGAATCTTGTATCTGATACATTCTTCCACTTTATTTGAGGACTGAAGACTGTAGAGAGAGTCACATGAGTTTGTTGAACGTCCACATTACTGTTTTCTTGATCTGTCAATATCTGCAAGGTACCCCCGGTTTGTTGTGTTATCAATGTTGAGTAGAGACTTACTGGGGGCACTACAACTAACCCATGCAAAATATAGTGATACTTTCGAATAGTACATAATGTGGCCATAGCTGGCCTTGTGGTGCTGAAGTAGAAAGTTTCGGTATTTCCACATTGTTTACGGTACACTCCATCTTTACCCATTGATATAGAAGAACCGTTATTAAACATGATGCTCGTGTCACTGTGGTCGGTAACAACTTGAAGTTGGTGTTGCGTGCTCAGGGTATCGAACCCTGGGTAAAAGTAAGGGGATTCCTGGATAGCGAGAATATACTCGTGTCCATAATGTCTCACAGGCAGCAATTGCTCGAAGGTGGCGAAGAGTTCACTGCGCACATAGAATGTTCCACTATAGACAGCTATTGTCTCCGTAGCATTGACGATGGTTCTGGTCATATCAGATGAACTGTTTCAGGACAAAGTCTGATACTTAGCTAATCTGATACTGAGAGTGTCCCCGTCGATGTATGTCTTGTTATCATAGGTGACGTTACCGTCCAGTCTGAAGATGACGTCAATATCCGCCTTTTTGCTGTGTGTGGCTATCACCAAGACGGATATGTATGACGTTGAATCCAAGGCGTCAATTGTAGGAAGACAGGACGACATGATGTACTTCGTGCCTAGCCCCGACACAGGAAGGAGAGTGAAAGATGTGTAAGAGTTCATTCCCCCTTTGATCTGAATAGCATCATCTCTCACATGAACAAGCACTACACTGGTAGTTGTTCTGTTGGGGATAAAGTAATCTGTGTTGTACTGATTGAAGCGCCGAGACCAGACACGCCCAGTGTGTGGATCCTGTATCTGCCACTGGCCTCCTGTCTCCCCAGCACTGGCGAGTATCCGAGGACTATCATTGTTGTCGTGCCTGAAGTACCCATCCAGTGCCATCAAATAACTTTGACCTGTAAGGCATAGTTTTGTTTATGTACTCGATAACCTGATTAGTGAATTAAACAAAAATTTGGGTAAAAAATTAATTTTCACTGATACATTAGAATTGCAATTGACATATCAACAATGACATATCCTTGACTTATCTTACTTTCATGTAAAATATTTTATTTTCATTGGTCAATTACCCCTTCACAAGTTTCCATGTCACCCTTCCAGGAAAAAATATTACCCACTGCCACTGTAACCGCCAAACTCTACGTCGAGAAGCTGTATCGCTAACAATCGTATGACGTCATAATATGACGCATGCATTGCCCGGAGTCCGAAAACCGTTCGATTAGCTGTTTTTGAGTTCACTATGTACACATTTATTTCACATATTTTCACTACTTTATTTAAACTATTTTATACCTTGAATCGTTGGCTCACTCAACTAAACCATAATTAACCATTTTTGTAGCAGTTTTAAACTTGTCTGAATATGTTGCACTGAATTTAAAAATCCAGTCCAGAGACAGGCGCCATTTTATTTCCATGTCACATAGTCATTCGGTAGCGCTCTTCCAAATAAAATAAAATGATATTTTGTACATTTAACATGGCGGTAAGATAAATACATTGTTTGCTTCTCCCTCGGATAATACAGTCTGACGTACGCCTTTTTGTAGCAGTGTCATCCCTCGACTACAAGCTCGGGTAACACTGCTACAAAGAGGCGTACATCAAACCGTATTACCCTCGAGAGAAGCATACAACTTATAACATCAGCCATATGCTCCGTACATACATAGGTCAATGAGGCCAAGTGTCAATTCAAAGTTGTGTAACCATTTGGAATGACACGAGTGTTTAACTCACCCTTGAAACGGAGTATGGGATATCCTGTAATGTAAGCAATTTGTTGGAAGAAATCCCGAAGTGATGTACGTTTGGGGGCTGTACAAGTTTTAATAAATCTTTCAGCAGGGATATATTACTGACAAAAAGTTATAACCAAGTTGAATCTACTTCACACAGCTGTGCTTCAGCCAACTGGATCGATCACATGTACAAACTACAAAGTCAATTATATTCAAAACAATGTGAGTAATTAAGGAAGGTGTGACACATACCTGTATAATGTACTGGTTCATCTACAAACACTTTATAGCCGCTGTTATATACCGATCCGTTACAGAAGGACAGAACAGTGAAGGGGAAGTCGCTGGATATGGACGTAAACTCTATACGTCGTGACTGTGACTGTACCAGTGTGCCAACTTTGTATCTGCTGCCCGCTATATCCACCCATGTCAGAAGATCGTTGAGCTCTCTGTCTTTAATCAACACAATCGCCCTCGTGTCAGTTAGTATCTTTAATGTTGTGTTGAGATTTTCACCAAACAGCCAGACTCCCCTGTGAGTGACGTACGAGTGTACAGGTGTTACAGTTGTGAAGGAACTGCTGTMACCATCAGCACGACTGAGTGTCACTAGTACCGGGCGTGTGGCGGTGAAGTGAAGAYTCTCTCCTCGTTCAAGTGAGCGCTTATAGAGACGACGCTCGCCAGTAGTGACTGTGGCTCCAGAACTGAAGTTGATCTGCACGTGGCTGTGTTCACTGATGATCTGCAGATCCAGTTTGGTGTCATCTCCAGCAACAACATACTCCTGTCCGTAGTGCTTGACTGGCAGTAGTTGGTCATACACCGTGTACTTAGAGGCATATTCAATACCACTATAGACAGCTATGCTGTGTTGACTGTCAATGACCGTTCCATTCAGATCAAATGGAGTGGACATCCTCAACGTTTGATACGGTTTAAGTTAAAGGGATAATACATCACCGTCACTGCAATCGTAACTGGCAAAATAAATACTTCTTTTGTTCATTCGACAAAATATATCAACAGTAGTGCTCATGTTGTGTGTAGCTATTAGTAACAAGGATTGATAATTACTGTCAGGGGCGAGGCTGGAAGGTAAGATGTACTTGGTTCCCAGGGCAGATGTTGGAAGCGGAGAGAATACACCGTCAGCATCTACCACAACGTTTACATCTTCATCACTACCGCTGACAATGACAACTGTGTTTTGTACATCACTCGTGATTTTCATTTCATCGCTTACACGATGTGATCTACTTTGGAAGGAGCCCAATGTATCAACGCTTCTGTAGGCGAAGTGTGGATACTGTGTCTCCACCAGGCCTCCAGTTTCTCCTGATGTGTATCTGATATACGGGTTGTTGCTTCTGTATCTGACAACCACCACGTAGTCTTCACCTGGAAAGTCAATACAACACGATATTACATCAATGAATAACGTCTTAAGCCTAGACCAAAAGATGGCCGACAGATATGCCGTACCAGAGAACCACTTCCCGTATTAATTCAATGAGAAACATACCACTACCTGTTCCTCGGCTATCGAGAAGTCACTATCAATAGTGCTTGAATAATAGTCGTCAAAGGCCAAGGGAATCCTCAAACTACAGTCATATTCTACAAGGCCAGTGCAACTCATATAAACATGTTACCTGCATAGCTCTGATCAACAAAAAGCGGTCGGGTAGCCCAGTAGGTAAAGCCTTTGCTCGTCACGCCGAGGACCAGGTTCGATTCCACACATAGGTACAATGTGTCAAGCCCATTTCTGGTGTCGTGATATTGTTGGAATATTGCTAAAATCGGCGTAAAACCCAACTCACTCACTCTGATCAACACCGGCGTGTCACAATCTCAGTCAGTGTTCCTGGTAATCCCAAGGGACAGTAGCTCACCTCTCACTGCTGCATGTACTACATTAATCAAGTGAGAAACACTTTCATTTCAATCTCTGTATATTCAGCTAGAATGTCATTTGACAGAAACCGAGGCAGCACTTCTAAACTCGTCAGTGACCAGATATAACAACATTTGAAAAGTTTACGTTTTTGGTGTGTGCGTTATTGTACCTTCACGTTTTGGTCATGTCATTTAAAAAGCATCTTTCATGAATTTATGTGTTCAGTAAATGATTATTTCATTATCGTAGTATTCGACACTAAACTAACTAAACGTAGTAGCAAATAGATGTCAGGTTCCTTTAACGACTACAGGGTTCTTTGGATTTATAATAGAAGTAAGGTAAGTTATCGTAGAGTCTAATAAAATGGACAATAATAGAATAAATGACGCCTGTGCATATTTTATTTCTCAAATAGGTCTGATAAATCAGGTTTCTCCAACGGTGATAAGCTTCTGGTGCACATAAGGGAGACAACTCTGCACAATGTAATGTGACGACCGAACCACCATACTTCCGTGTAGTGAGTGAGTGAGTTAAACATTTACATCGCATCGGCAATATTCAAGCAATATAGCGATGAAAACAAGGTCAACGATTTAAAATATCTGTCGTCAAAGGGCAGTAAAACCAACTAGACTATCACAGATATATATTTAAAACTAGTAATTAAATCTAAATACTTTAACTATAGGGGACGGTACAATATATAAACAGGTTATAGATCGCCAACAACTGAAGGTAGATCACCATACTAGGGACCATGGGGACTTTGCTACCTGCATGGACCCTAGATGGATTTGCACCATCCCTTCAGCTGCTGACGATTGTAGGAAAGGTTTAGCCGAATTTTTAAAAAAATAAAAAAATAATCCGTTTAAAAATCTGGTAAGTTTGAATTTAACTTTGAAAGTTTTGGGACTTACGTACCCTCTCCGGAGGACAATAATTTTACGATTCTTTAATCCCCTTTGAGGGTACAGCCACTAACAATCGCAGTTGCTAATTTATACTACCATGCTTAAAATACCATTTGTCTATGTACAAAACATATATTATTCAAAATTTATCTGATAATTCTATTTTACTTCCGAGTAAATGCAGGTTAGTACCCCGTTGCTTGATTCATTGATGGCTGGGGCTGTCTCGAACATGAATTCGTCTAAACAGGCGACCCAACAGATTTCTATGGTTGCACGACCAGCTTGGTGTCAAGCAAAATGTCACTGGAGTTTGAGGTAATCACCATACTAGGGACCATGGGTACTTACAGTACATTTGCTTCCTGCATGGACCTAAGCTGGATTTACACCATCACTTCAGCCGTTACCAATTCAGTCAAATATAGCCAAACAGTAAAAATGACACATATTCTACGGCTTGAAAGGTGGTAAGAATAAATTTACCCCTTGAATGTTTTGGGACTTACGTACCCTCTCAGGAGGAGAATAATTTTACAGTCCTGTTACCCCCTTTGAAAATACAGCCACTAACAATCTCTGACGCTAATTTAAACTATACCAATTATAAAATACATCTATCTACAAAACATATCAATCAACATGAATTAATTAAATCAATTTCTTTTAAAAACTCAATGATTAAATGACAATTGACATTTGTAAAAAGATCTTTGACAGTTTTTACATTGAAATATTTATCCCTTATTAAGGAAAATTCCACTCAGTCAAGCAGGATATGTGGTTCTCATGAGACGACATCGTAACCAATATGGGGTTTTATTTCATGTAATTTTTTTATACCTACTTGGGTGTCCCACTTCTTCTGCATCAGATCACGGATGTAGGTTCTAATGCTAGCTTTGTAATCAGAGTGTGGAATAAGAAGTGGTGTCCAAGATTTGTTGAGTGCTGCCTAAGCAGCACGAAATGCCAACGCGGCTGGGTAACCAACAGAAGACAATGTGGTATTGGCCAGTACCAAGATCATTAAGCAATTCGATTATTTCTATTAAAAGTGGATGTTTGCAAGAGAGATTTTTATAGCCTGAAGGCAAGAATGACTGAGTGAATTAAAATTTACCGTCACATCGGCAATATCGCAGCCATATCGTGACGAGGATTTGAATAATAAACAACATAAATACAAATAAATAAATAAAAGTCGCAATAATTGACGTCGAATCATAAAAAAACTGTCGACGAAGGACAGTAAAATAACAAGATTATCACAGATAGAGAATTAAAACTAGCATGTAACTGTAAAATTAACAAAACAGTATATAAAGAAGTGGTAGAGATCTCCAACAACTGAAGGTAGATCACCATACAACGGACTATGGGGACTTACGGTACCTTCGCTACCTGCATGGACCCTAGTTGGATTTACACCATCCTTTCAGCCACTGGCGATTGAAGGAAATGTAGCCTAAATAATTTTACACTGCTTTAACCCCCTTGGAGGGTCCGGCCACCAACAATCTAAGTTACTAAACTAAACTATCAATCATTAAAATACATCTATCTACATAACATATTAATGCAAAATCATCCATTAAATCAAAAATAATTTAAACAACCAATAATTCAATGGAAATTAACAGTGGTAAAAATGATGGAGAATTCAGCACAGTCAAGCAGGATATGATTGACCGTGACTCTCATCACAAGGGATGCAAATCGGAGGATCTTCACCTTTTAACAAGTACTTGTGAGTATAACGCATATCGCCAATGCGACATCGTCGCATAAGGATCTCGTCAAATCTGGACTGACAACCCAAGTAAGTGTAACCAAAATAAGGTTTTATTTCATGTAATCTATTTATACATACTTGGGTGGATGTTTGCAAGAAAGATTTCTAATAGCCTGATGGCAAGAAAAAGAGTCTGAAAATATGATATATTGCTTTTATTTAGGATGTTTTTTTAATATATGTAAGAGCTATTAATATGGCGTTAGCTTCTGCTGTGAAAATAGAGCTGTTATTTGGTAATCGAGAAGATATTGTTTTGGATGCATTGACAGTGGCACAAGCAACCGTGCCACCATCCTTGGACCCAGCTGTAAATTGGGATTTGTATGTATTATATTACCTTTTAAATTGATTATATTCTTGTTTATATTGTAATTCATTAGTTTCAGATTTTTTTTACTTTGTCAGTGTTATGTCAACCTCTGGCCTCACCAGTTGCCAAGGGGGAGAAGACAGAAGACGGGAGGACGGCATCAGAAAGAAAAGGTTTCATTCTGATTCCTAGCGGCGGGATAAGAGATGATTGTTTGCTGTATAGGTCATCATAAAGAGGATGGAAAACACAGTTAAATGCAGGGTTAGACTAGTTAGAATATAGTTTTGTAACATATTGCAAGATGAGTTTTATATGGCGTTGGTTAAGAGATGGCTCATCAGCCTCAACATTGAGACTATCAACAGCTGAAGTTCTAAAGGACCCGAGACAAAGTCTTAGACCTTGGTGGTGGCCAAAATCTAAAAGTTTAAGGTTGCTTTTGCAGGCTCCATCATATACGATTAAGCCATAATTATGTTTTGAACAGACCGGTGATCGATATAGATGTAGGAGGGTAGCTTGATGCCCTTACCACTTTGAATTAGACACGACTTTCAACAAGTCAAGTGCCTTCAGACATTTACTTTTTAGGTATTTAATATGTGGTTGGTAAGTTAGATGAGAGTCAAAACAATTCCCATGAACTTGGCCTCTTAGACAACCTTGATGGGTGTGCCATTTAAAAATAGTTCTGGTTCTTTGTGCGGTTTATATTTTCTAGAGAAATGTATACAATTCGTTTTGGATTTAGAAAACTTAAAACCGTTTTTAATTGACCATTTATGAATTTTATTGAGACAAAGTTGTAACTGTCTCTCTATGGTATGCATTTTTTACCACGACAAGGTATATTAAAATCATCCACGAAAGGTGATCCATCAACTGAATCATTTTAAACATAATACTAAATAATGTTACAGAAATAATGCTGCCTTGTGAGACACTCTGATCCTGATTGTAATGGTCAGACAGGGTTAAACCAACTCGGAATTGAAATTGCCTGTATGTTACTGTGACATAAAAAGAGGTAAACGACCCATCAAACCAAATCATGTAAATCTTTTGGAATGCCATGCCTCCAAGTAGTATCGTAGGCTTACTCCAAATCAAAGAAAATTGATACTACGTGTTGTTAAGTTGCAATCGCATTCTCAACAAAGGATTCCAATCGTACTAAATGATCAATAGTACTACGATTTTTCCGGAAGCCACATTGTATATTTGTTATTAAGTTATTGGTTTCAAGAATCCAAATTAATCTGTTATTTACCATTCGTTCCATGGTTTTACAGACGCAGC
This sequence comes from Haliotis laevigata, assembly GCA_008038995.1. Classification (NCBI taxonomy): domain Eukaryota; kingdom Metazoa; phylum Mollusca; class Gastropoda; order Lepetellida; family Haliotidae; genus Haliotis; species Haliotis laevigata. The sequence continues at coordinate 82,529 of VKKT01004458.1, read as the reverse complement.
TGGTCAACGATATCGGCCTATAATTTAATGGATCTGTGTGATCTCGTTTTGGAATGGGGACTACAATTGCATTCCACCATGAAGGAGGAAAATTCCCAAATGTCCATATGTTGTCAAATATATCTAAAAGTGTGACCAGACATGGTTCAGGTAAGTGTTTCAGTTGCTGGTAATGTATATTGTCATCACCCGCTGCAGGGTCATGAGCTTGCTCAAGAGCTGTATGTTGCTCATGTAATGAAAACACTTCATTGTAATCTTCACCGTTATTTGATTCAATATTAAGTTTTGTATTTTCCTGTTGCTTCTGATATCTCTGAAACTCAGGGACATAAGAGTTTCGCCAATTTAATTTGCAATTTCAGATTTGTCAGTAATTAAATTATCACCATCTTTAGGATGGTGAACAGCAGATTTTGAACCTTTGCCTTTCATTCTTTGAACCATGTTCCATACCTTGGACATTGGTGTGCGTGAATTAATTGTGGAGACGTAGTTTCTCCAAGATTGCCGTTTGTTTTGTTTGAAGGTCCGACGTGCCTTTGCATTGAGTATTTTAAATTTATTGAAGTTATGGACAGTTGGATGGTGGCGGAAATAATGCTCCGCCTTTTCCCTCGCTTTTCTGCCTTGTCTACAATCTGTATTAAACCCTGGTTTTCATACATGTGGAATCGTAGAGGATTTTGGGATACACTCATCAGCTATTTCCTTTAAAACGTCTGCAAAAATCTGAATGGGACCAGATGCATCACTGAAACATTCAGGTCGAAGTTTCGATTTAGTATATAGTTTGATATAAATCCAGTTATCCTTCGAAAAGTTTCATCTTGTGTACGATGGAGAATCAGATGGAGTTATTTCTGAAAGGATAGTTGGGAAGTGGTCACTTCCTCAAAGGTCATTATGAACAGACAAATCAAATTCGTTCAGGAGTTTAGAATCTGCAAGAGACAAATCTAGAGAAGAATAAGTGCCCGTTGCGGGACGCGGATAGGTGCTTGAATCATCATTATAATTATATACACAGGTCATTATTGGAAATGAAATCTTCCAGTATTTTACCTTTAGTATTAGTATTACTACTGCCCCAGAGCGGGTTGTGACCGCTCAGGTCACCCATAATAACACGGGGCTTTGGGAGTTGATCATAGAACGACTGAAGATCATTCTGCTGAAGTATAGATGAAGGCGGAATATACAGAGAGCATAATGTAAATGCTACACCCAGAGTTTGTCGCACTGCAACAGCTTGGAGATTAGTGTTAAGCGTAACAGCACTGTGAATAACATCCTGCAATACAAGGATAGAAGATCCCCCAGTGGCCCTATCACCCAGAAGAGAACAATAATTGATAGGCTGTAAATTGGCATAAAGTAAAATGATACGTCTGTTTCAGATACGTTTCTTGCAGACAGAATGCTGATGGTGTTAGATCCTGGACTAATAGCTGTAGTTTATTAAAATTAGTCCTTAGACTTCTACAATTCCACTGCACAATATTAGTAAAATGATCTTTTAGGTGGATTAATAGGGGATCTACCCCTCACTTTTTTCCAGGGCGACAAGCTATGTGCCGTGGGATAGGAGTCCGTATTTATTAAATATCTTGATTTGACTTTCTGAACCCTCTGTCACTTTTTCCATTAATTCTGTTCTTGGTTTAGTTGTACTTTGAACAGTATTCTTGCTATTTGATTAGTTCGTGATTGTTGGGCTGACTGAAATGATGAATGTTTCCCGGATAAAGATGAATCCTGACTAGATGTCTTTGGAACTTCAGACAGGATCTGGTCCCCAGTATGGTGATCTACCTTCAGTTGTTGGCAATATATAGCCTGTTTTTATATTGTATTGTAGTCTTCTATAGTTAAAAGTTTTTAGTTTTTCACACTAGTTTTATATCTCTAGTTATTTTACTGTCCTTCGTTGACTGGGTTTATAATTTGACTTATACGGCTGTATTTCTTATTCTACTTCTCGTCACGACATGGTTGCAATATTGCCGATGTGACGTTAAATTTAACTCACTCAGATAGGGTCTCCACGTTATTTCCAGAGTTCATAATCTGAGTTAACTGTACAGGTGTAACAAACTGAGGCTTGTTGGTTTTAACCCATGTCGAGTCTGTTTGACTATGTATTGAAGAGGTGGTTATTGATAAGGTGTTTACCTTTGGGGCGGTGTCTGAAGATGCCTTTGCAATTGATGCATACGAAGCCCCTAGTGCTGTTGATTCAACGATTTTTTGTGCATCAGCAAGGCTAATGTTTTGGGTAAATTTAATATTAGTAATTTCCTATCTTTTATTTTCCTAACTGAGCATTAGAAGGAAGAATGACTTCCTGTGCAGTTTGTGCTGTACTAGTACAGTCTTCTATAACATGGATAGTCTCACTGCAGTGGGCACATGTTATCGGTTTTGTACAGGTTTTAACACCGTGGCCATATTTTCGACATCTAAATCATCGCAACAGATTTGGGATGTAGATGTCAACTAACATATTGCAGTAACCTGCCTTGACTGACTTCGGAGGATTTGGGGAAGAGAATGAAAAGAGGTAGGTATTGGTTGGAATGGTTTCATTGTTTCTGCGGGTCGTAGATCGTTTCACATATATTACTCTCGCTGGTCTTTCATTTGAGAAACAATGTCTAATTCAGACATATCTGCCAACAGTCGATTTCTGCCTCTGATTATACCTTTACTGGTGTTTAGTGTTCTGTGGACAGAGATCAGAACAGGAACTCCAACAAAAATATCCGTAGGTAGCAGGTTGGGCGCTTGCTGTTTTCTGTTACATTCAATCAAAAGGGATCCTGAACGCAAGCGTTTGATGTTTTTTACCTCTCCTGCTATTCCGTTGACACCTTTAGAAATCGCAAAAGGATTAAGTTTCAAGGGAGTCTTATCCGGAGTATCCATAATCAAAAATCGTGGCCAATAGTCAACATAATTACAAGGTCGCTGTTCCTCATCATTGTCGAGTGGACGTTTTGTTTTGTTTAGGATGTTTGGTATTCCATGTTTAGTTTACATTTGTTCATCATCCGAGCTCCCCAATCACCACGGAATATCATAAAGACGGCGCTAACCACAAGGGGATCTCCGACTTGCAGCACAAAGGATACCCGGATGATATACAGCAGAAAAAATAGAAAAATAATTAGTCTACCAGATTGGCCCATGAGCCACCGCCTTATGGCACCGGCATCTAGGCAAATCTTCTCAAATTTGAAAATCCATGTATCATATTATATATATGCAAAACAAAATATGTCAATATGCAGAGGCACATTGCTCAGCGTTCTGTATGCATCCCACAGTGAACATCGACAATATAGTTAGGCTGACTACTTTTTGAACGCCACTCGTACGTGGTGGTAGAGCGAACTGTATTTCTTTCCTTGGGTGCCAAATTCTATACTTATTGACAATGAATCTAGGCAGAAAGCAGACGTAAAAGCGAAGGTGTCGGTGACCTAAATTAACAATCCTCGTTCAGGGCTAACTGACGCACTGTTCTATTGACGCTCCC
>VKKT01004458.1:15031-27994 GCA_008038995.1 Haliotis laevigata | reverse complement strand
TCACACCTTGTGCCCATGTGGGGATTCGAACCCGGGTCTTCGGCGTGACGAGCCAACGCTTTAACTAAGCTACCCCACCGCCCCACATCGTATTAGAAGAACAACAACAGCAGCAGCAACATGAAGAAGCTGTTAGTTCCTTCTCGGCTGCAACAAGTAAAGAGTGATAGCTCATTCACATCAGTGTTCACGATCCTCATTGCAGAACAGACATTGGCTAGCCATCCGAAATAGTTTACAAAAATCAATGGTATCCGTATTATATAAACTTTTGTCTCCATTTGGTGTCAACATATCACAATCGAACGTGTCGTCTCCTCTACTATTTCAAAGACTACGTCTTCCATCTTATCATGACATATGACGTATGCTCAAAACATGTTTGATGAGGGTTACAGCATCTAAGGCCAAAGGTTTATTTGGTCGGCATTTGGAGAAATGTTCCAAATTAAAAGTAGCACTGACCCCGCTGATGTCAAATATATATTGTTTCTTGTACCACATGTTCCCATAGGTTTGAGGTGATCAATTCTCTTCCCTTTGCATGTGTGTTTCTATTTTCATTACTGTTTCTTTGACACCTGGGTCAGTGATATCAAGGGATATCACCAAGATCGTAAGCTAAAAAAGATTCGTTGTTCAACTAGAGAAAGAATGTCATCCTGAGGTTGGGGCCCCTATCATGTGACGCGTGTGTGTTTGTGTAACAGTTACAAATTACTTCCTGCACAAACGCTCATGACAGAAAAAACTCGTAATTTCTAATAACAACATAACAAAAATGTAGTTTAGGGTTAAATACACATGTTATAATGCTGACAGTTTGTTATTTAAACAAAATGGTTGTCAGTGTCACTGAACGAGGTTCATCATGGCACACTTAAAACGATCGACTGCCAAGGTGATGTTGATCTGTTCTCAATATCCTGTATGGATCAAATGAGGGTCCACAGCTGCCTAGCTTCGTCGTCGGTTCACCTACTCTTCCTGAAGTGCTTGTGAAACTGTGGGTGCGATCGCAGACGTTGATTAGAAGCATTCCATAAAATTAATGTTCGCTGGGGTTTAGATATGGAGACCTTGAAGGCCATGGCAGTACTCTGATTTTGTCGTTCCTCGAAGAGGCTGTTGTCATCATTGCAGAGTGAGGTCGGGCGTTGTTAAAATGAGGTTTGCATGTGCATAATGTGACGTTGTACCGTTAAATTGCTCTGTTGGATCTGTTCCAAGTCTGTTCAGTTCTTCCGGTATGGAAGATGGCGGCGTACATCCTTACACTCCTGTCACCAAACATGTCCACGTCCTGCATAACATTCCCCACGCCAAATGTAAACAGGCCTTCTTCCGTTTGTATGGCAAACACGTATCCATTGTTATTGTGCCCACACTCTGTGTCCTTGACACAACTGACGTCGTAGCCGACGATGCTGCTCAGTCAGAATAACGCCTCAAACATGTCGTCTCGGCCGAATACTTTCGGTACATTGACAGTTCCTGGCTGTCTTGGCTGAAATCCTACGCAATCCTGGTATTGCTGTTAATGTAATTATAGGTGATCGCGGTGGCGTGGCAAACACGTCTAAACTTGTCCTGTGCTGCAGTTGTGACACATGGTCGACTTAATCTGTATAGGTAACGTGTTTCCCCATGCGTCTGGTAAAGGTATTATATTCTTGTAATGGTGTTTTGCGATACATGCAAAAACCAACCTGCAGTGGGCCGATGGCGTTGTTGGGTTACCCTTCTGCAAGACGTGACTTTATATTTATGGTTCAGTTGTGATGGTACGTGAAATGCCATCGTTTTCATTGCTCAACAACTCATGTTGCACATTCAAGGAGATTATGGAAGGCAAAACATTTATCTTCGACAGAGTGCCTGTTTCGTCTTATGCCACACAATCTCCCCAGCAAGAATCATGAAACTGCAGATCAGTCCCACTCCCATCGCGATAAAGATACTGTGGATCTTCACCAGTGACACAGCTTTAGGGAAGTCTTCTTCAAGACAACCATCATCTTCAGTGGACGGGAACCATTCTTGATAGGTGCGCTGCAGGATGCCACTGGCGCTGAGATAGGACATGCTGGTGAGGACAAGATTAAATATCATTATTAGTATAAGAAAGGATCTATGGCCTGGCTCTGCTGATATTTCTCATGATTGAATAAAGCATATTTTCATAATGTTTGTGTGTGGTCTGGTTGTTGAATAGGTTTTTTTTACATTTAGATGGTTTCAAAAGTTCAGTTTGCTTTTGCACTGCATGATGTAACGGTACATGTCGGATTATGAATTCAAGACAGGATTATACATTTGTCAAGAACATATTAAACACGTCGTAATACAGGAATCGGTGCAATCTGTTTCAATCACGAACTTCAAGGCACAATAGCAATTTGTTCCCACATATTGCTCATAACGTTACTAAATCTAACATAATGTAGCAATGTAGAAAAATGTTAGAATTCTGTACCAATGTAGGATAATGGTAGAACAGTGGTCCACATATAAAACGCTGGTGTGAATATTTTATAAATGTTTTATTTCAAATAGACACGGGGCGGTGGGGTAAGCCTAGAGGTTAAAGAGTCCGCCCGTCACGTTACAGACCCGGGTTCTAATCCCAACATGGGTACAGTGTGAAGCACATTTCTGGTGTACCCCGCTGTGATTTTGCTGGATTATTGCTAAAAGTGGCGTTACTCCATACTCACTCAGTCATTCACTCAAAATAGACATATGAAGATCGTACCTTTTTTCGAAGTCGTGTTTGAAGGGGGAGTGCTTTGGAAGATACAAAGAATCAAATGTCCTTCCGAATTTGGTGTCAATAATACTAAGTTTGCAGTCCGCATAGCTCACTTGAATAAGTGATGGGCCTCCTATGAAAGCATATTTTCCTTCCTTGACTTTTTGCATGTGCTTGGTTACATTGCTACTCAACACATCAGGATCTCTGGCTCGATCTCGAACTCTTTGTTTGATTACCATGACATGTGACAGCTTTGAATTCTGAAATTGATAATAAAGACTAGTACTATTCTTTGGATGTTACATTTTGAGTTGACAGTAACATTGGGTTGATATAGGCTGAATGCGTGTATGATGCGATCAAGGATTTCTACATATGCTCTAATGTTGGCATTAGTGTACTGGAAATATATGAGAAATGCTGGATTTTCTCGTTGATAACACCTGTATAAAATGTGTCCATAAGACAGGTTACACATGAAATGGGCATTAGTTCCACTTCTTGCGGATCTGTTTCTTGTCCTTTTAAATCAGAATCTAAAGCTAAATCTCCCAAGGAGTAAAGCATCTTCTACGTAGACGGGTTATCCAGACTGGCATTGACCAAATTGGTCAGATATGACCAAATTATGTCCAAAGCAATTTCCCAGTTTAACTTGTAACATATCCTGCCAAATATTTAAAGGTGAACAACTGACATGCCGCTCTATATATTTTTGACAAATGTTTTGCAATTTTGAAAACACCCGGTATCATCACTATATGATAGTGATTCATAGATAAATGCATCAAGATGTAGTTGGAATTGTACAATTGACTGTGCTATTTATTATTTCTATGGAAACATGTATGCCCTTATATTTACCTCAAAAAGATTTCCAGTGATACTTGATGCATCGTAACCTACTGTGTAGTCTTCTCTTGCTGCCAACTCAGCCAGGTTAGAAAATGGTGGCTTTTCCAATCTTACGGCAAATATGGACATGATGGTCCCACAGTAAACAGCAGAGATAATGGTTGTGAACATCCACCATGCCGCGACGAGGATCCGCTCCGAGTCTTTGGATGATCTTATAGTTGATCCTGTTTCCAATATGCAACATAACTTAAATAACAATATATACTCATGCCAATAATGGTTGTCACCCCACCCCCACCCCCACCCCAACCCCCAACACACCTGACACCCCCAGCCCACACCCCTTCTCCAATTAAAATAATTGAAGGGGTTGACCACCATTATTGGCATGAGTATATATCACATAAATTTACAATGAAGGTTCTGCAATCCTGATATTTTTTATTTTATTTTATTTTTAATATTTTTTTGGGGGGGCCTAAAGTTTCTTTCTAGATTACACCACTTTCTGCTTATGATCTTTACATTTAGAAATGAGTTTATCTGAACAAGCTCAACGAGCATGTTTCATCTTGAAAGAGGAAGTGTGTATATTAGTTTCACTGAAACAAAATGCAATAAACAAAACAGCACTGTACACAGCACTGCACTGCACTGCACAGCACTGTACACAGACAAATATGTCAGAACATTTCATGATAATGGTTTTATAATTATGTCAAATGTCGTATTTTCTCACCTTGCTTCAAAGTGGCTCCAAACATTTCAAATGATGTCGATAATATGCTTTGTATTTCCAGGGCACCGGTTGGATAATTGTTTTCTGTTTGCATACTGTGGTCAGTATTGTTGTCTTTCGAAGTCACTGGAGAATTCAATTCGTTACTTTTAAAGAACGTTCTTACAGTGGACAGGGCAATGACATATGAAATAAGTGAAACACCAAGTGTTATAAAGACATAAGTTTGAAAAGGGTGTAGAAAAATCAGCAGATGGTCCTTGTCAACGTCATACTCTTTCCGGTACAGGATCATTTGTTTGTTTTCAGCAACAGGAGGTAGGATGTAATCAGCAACGGCAGTACGATCAATGTGGATGGTTAGCATCTCCGGTGCCAAGTCTGCCTCCTGCAACAAAAAACTAAACTGGCGTACAAAAGAAAGTATGCAGCTGGTTCTGGGAGATTTCTTTTGAAATTAAGTAAATATTGCTTTGACTGTGAGCACGTACACAATAGTGTACACAATGTTCGTGACTTATTTGTACCTCAGTATGTGTTGAAAAGCCACAATAAGAAGTAAATACACTGTGTAATAGTTTAACATGCCACGCGTTTTGCGGGTGAGTGGGGGTAGGGGGTGTTTAATTAAAATGGACTCCGTCCGTGCGTCCGCGCGTCCTTGCAGATTCGTATTTCACGGAGCAGAACATAAAGTCAATACTTCTTCACCAAACATGGCACATAGATAGGTCTGGTGGGGAATTGAGTGCCTCTTGGTAGTTCTGAATTTCTGTATAAAATTTATTTTTGACGTTTCCATGGCATCATGTTTGACTTATACTGAACTAGGTGGTAGTGCTCCTTTCTGGAGCAGAACTTGAAAACCTTTCAATATAATACTCTCCTTCCACTTTGCTATATACACATTTGACATGGTGATAAATAGTCGACATATTCATGAATATGAGGGATACTGATGACTTTGTCTTCTTGTTGAGAATACGAATTGTTACTAGATCACATGGTATTTATTAAAGTTATTCACAAAACTCTCAAACGTAATTTCAACAGCTTGTGTTGAACAAACCATGATTATAGTTTCTTTCCATTGGGAATCTGGGATACACTGTTACACACCTGCTACATCTTACCCTTCTCTGCAAAGTGCCAAAGATTCCTGTCCAAGAACCATTAATGTTCTTGCCCCAATCATCTTCTCTTGGTGATATAACACTGTAACTTTGCACAAAAACTCCATTAGTATTTAATGATACGTTCACTAAAAGTCCGCTATAATACCAGCTGAAATGCTTCAGGCGCTATTATCACTCAGAAGTAAAATATTTATGTAAATGTGTAAATGATAATATATTTTTCACATTAACATGATCAATACAGATAGGGGTTGGTGCAGTTATTTCTAAATGACTGCACGAGTAACGAGTTTGTGATCCAAGAGTTACATTTAAATAGGGCTATTTCGTGAATAGAGAATGGAAAACTCAGGTACTGTTGCAGTTTTAATGTAACATATTTTACACTTGTTATTTTGGGTATGAATTATACGTCACCAGAGATTCGTGAAGATACGGGTTAGAATTTGTCTTCAGCAACCATGTTTGTCGTAAGAGGCAGCTGATCAGAATTGCCGACTTGGTTCATATCCTCGTATGCCTGTTTTATTGATCGATCACTGGATTGTCTAGTCCAATTTCGATTATAAACTGACCACCGTCAAAAACTAGAATATTGCTATATGTGGCGTTAAACAACAAACAAAGAAACAAATTCACCTGAAGTTCATATCTTCGGCTAACAGGTTCAGTAAACCCAAAGAAAATCCAAACACCCTCCGCTTGTTCAGTGTCACATGGCCATATCCAAAGTGGTTTTCCTGGAATTACACATGACGAGTACTGTTCTGTAGCACCCGCCCGTCAACACAATTCGCATAAAAAAGTCTTAGTTTGTCACCTGAGACCGTAGAACAGCAGCACTCCTTACAAATGACATCAGTACAAAATGAGGGAGATGTTGAAGTGATTGACTGCAATCACCTTTTCAAAATACCCGTGAAGATCCGGATTAGAATTGATCTTCTACAACCCGTGCTTGTCGTATGAGGCATCGGTGCCGGGAGGTCAGGCTCTTTGACTTGGTTGATGAACATGATGCCTATCACTGAATTGTCTTGTCAAGATCAAAAGTTTATTGAGGAATTTGTGATGATTGAAATGATTATCTTGTTAAAGCCATATAGAGTAATCCTTAACCCGGTGCAATTCTCTATCTTACTTAATTCCTTTTCAGGTGAACAACTGACTAATCTTTGCATATGTTAATAACTGCTCTTTTCTCGCACATGTTGTATCATCACGATTTGATAGCGAGTCTAAATGCACACACGAATCCATAAAGATCCGGGTTTGAATTGGTCTTTTTAGCAACCCATGCTTGTGTTAAGAGTTGACAAATGGGATCGGGTGGTCAGGCTCGCTGACTTGGTTGACACATGTCATCGTATCCCAATTGCGTAGATCGATGATCATGCTGTTGATCCCTGGGTTGTCTGGTCCAGACTGATTTACAGACGGCCGTAGCTGTAATATTGCTGAGTGCGGCGTAAATCTAATTTCACTCACTCGATCACAAAGAACATATTAGATATTTACTGACCTTCATGACGGCAGTAAGCTGGCGTCCATTGTAACCAAACATAACGTTAGGAAAGATGTCCGTAGGATTTCTTACTGCCCCTTTGAAGAGATCCACATCCGTGAAAGCGCGTCCACCAGGGTGGAACATCAGTGTCCACATCCTTGATTTTGTAGAATTTCCCTGGTATTAAACAGACATTTAACATTGACTTTATCAACATGACAGTTGTTTGGGATAATCGGCTCAAATTTAACCGATAGACATCCCAAGTCATGCATGTGATGATTGCTTCTGTATCAATAGATTCATTTTGTGCATGATATAGAGTAGAAGGTGACTTATTTTCTATGGATACTGTTACCATCACCCTCGTTTACAGTAGGGATGATGTTGTATTTTGTATTGTCACACAATGTAAAACCCAATACATTTTGATTATCATCATGTTCAGGGCTATGGCCTTGAGGGGAGCGTTTCAATAATTACATGTCCTACATGAATAGGAAAGGATTAACAGCTTTACCATCATGTATTAGTTTCTATATTTTTTTTAAAAATATTGTGGTTATGGACAAACAAAGTCTGTTGATGATCAGAAACAAATACAGCTCACCTGACTTGAGGGCAGTTCCAGCACTGCCACATTCTCCACCTGGATGTTACTTTCCAGTAGTACAGGTAAGTCATCTCCTGTGCCGACAACCAGCACCCGTGCGACGTGACACCAGTCGATTGTGGTGTTCGATCCTGTTCCGCAGACTCTAGACTGATATATATGAAATCAGTTCGATTTGATTTGTCTCAATGTTTTCACATATAGCGCTTTAAAAGGTGTGCAAACGTATGCCAAAAATCATTCATCGAACGCTCACATCTTTACTTTTTATTCAGTTTCTTAACACTTGTAAAAATGGAATTTATTTACAATTTGCTCACAGAGCGACAGGTGAGCTTAAGGCTTGCCATGTTTATCGTGTCGTGTATCGTTTGTCCATATTTCTATCCATTTACTTAATCTCAGTTGCGTCTGAAGGTTATTAGCCTTAAACTCTGGAAAAAGATGACTTGAATAATCTAATTGAAATTTGTTCATGGTTCCAAAATATTACTTTGCAACACAGTTTTAACACTTTCTACCTAAGGAAGAAGTTATGTACTTGCTGATATCCCTATCATTTCAGGAAACTGCGTGGCGACTTAAGAAAAGGTGGTGTGTCACTAATAACCTGCATAAGAAAGAATCATCAGTGGTCGTTTCATTTTGCACATTCAGCATGATATTTACACTGATAGTTCATAAACTTGATATTTTAGTTGCTCTGGGCGACATCAGTTCAAACGAAAGAAAAGTTTAAACTTGTGTTTGGATTTATTTTCATTCATATGTATATATGGTTTGACGTACCATCTGACGGAAGACTAAAACAGTGGTGTTGACGTCACAGAGGAGCAGCACGTTGAGATGGGGCTGGAGCACCTTCTCCATATCTCTCAGGATTGTCATCAGGCGTTCCTCTGTGGAGGAGCTGATCTCATAGTCCACATAGCAAATATATGATGCCTCCAACGAACGGCCAATGTCGGAGTCTGAAACAACGCTTTGTAATATAGAACCTATCAGCATCTGAAACCTATAACTCAAATAACGATATTAATGTCATGAGATTCGAGCAAGGACAAGGGAAAAGTGTTTGCTTCTAACAGAGGATGTAACTATCCAAGAATAACAACAACAAAAACAATAACTCCTTGGAATATTTCATTGGCAAACTTCTGCTCCATGAAACTGATTATACAGGTATCCTCCACCTTTGCAGTGTCAATGTGAAAGTATAAACGAGGAGTGATAAAATGAACTGCCGTTAAAAAACACTTTTATATTATTCAACATATTTTCCTTACTCACATGTGTGTATAAGTGTAGCCTAGTGTAAGCGTCTCCTGTATTATCCGTATTTTATGGTGCTAGTCAATAGAGGTGCCATGTTAGAACCAGACACCCATTCTATAACCCCATTCATGCCGAGCAACAAGTAGGGTGGCATCGCGCAGCCATTTTAGGACTTCAAATATCCTACCTTCCACTCTCAGACTCATCAGACACACTAGTAAACAGTCTACCAGGCTTTTAATCGTAGTATTTTTGTCATGTTAATGTATGGCTAAATCTCAGCAGCATAAACGCCAATGGCTGAAGGGATGGTGTAAATCCAGCTAGGGTCCATGCAGGTAGCAAAGGCACTGTAAGTCCCCATGGTTCCTAGTATGGTGATCTACCTTAAGTTGTTGGCGACTAGCCCATTATTACATTGTATTGTCCAAAAATAGTTTTCTACTTTTAAAGATATATACTAGCTAGTTTTAACTCATTTTTTGATAATCTAGTAATTGTATTGTTCTTCGTTGACAGGGTTTTATATATTATATGTATGTATTATGAATTTAGTTTTAGTCACGATATGGCTGAAATATTGCAGATGTGACTTTAAATTTCAACTCTTTCACTCACTCACTAGTAAACAACGAATACACAATGCCATTTGGAAAGTGGTAAAATGAAACACATGTTATAGTTGGGATTAAACTTTCTCAGTAAGACACTAGAATCCCAGATCAGTTCTTAATATTGAGGGGCGGTGAGGTAGTCTAGTGGATAAGGCGTTCGCTCGTCATGCCGAAGACCCGGGTTCGATTCCCCACATGGGTACAATGCGTGAAGCCCATTTCTGGTGTCCCCCGCCGTGATATGGCTGGAGTATTGCTAAAAGCGACGTAAAACCAAACTCACTCGCTTAATATTGAAAGATTGATATACTATGCGGGTTAAAGTGAATAAGCAAAAGGCTCGGTGGTTGCCAGACTCCACTGTGTAAATCACTGACTTAGAGCAAACAGAAATACCTTGATACTTTGTTGGGGATGTAGGTAGAGTTGTGAAATAGTTTGCCTAAACACACAAATGACTTCCGAAAGTGTTTCTGCGCATGTTTTATGAACAGGAAGAGGTAATGACACTAGTCTTCACATTCGTGACCAACTCATGTTATTCCGGGACAAGCCGGATAGCGACTCGTGCCCCCACTTTTTTTATCTTACATTTCCAATTATATTTAGGGCTCCTTACCTTTAGGCAGGAGACCTATTGTAATCGTTCGGATAATTATTATTATTTTTATTATTATTTATTATTCCGTCGATTTTTGTACCAAACATAACTCCTAAGCCATTCAAAAAAAATCACACAGATGCGCACCGAGGTGTWAATATTCCCCTTAAAAATCTCTAGGCTCTTGGCCCAATAGCAAAGGGAAGATAATTCAAAATTAATTCTAAAATTTCAACGTTTGGCAGCAAATATCTCAAGGACTAATTGTTCCAACACTTCCAAATTTCTTGTACATATGCACAATCGAATACCCAACAATTTTGCCTACGGATCAAGTCGCTAAAACGTACCGTTTGGCAGTAATTTTTGTTTTCAGTTTTTCTGAGTAGTTTGCTCCCAAAATGTGCTAATTCTGCAGCATGGTAGTGCCAGCATGGTAGATGATTCCAGAACACTAATTGTTTTGAACGCAGACCCAAGAACAACTGAGATACGGCCTTTTAAAGAAGGAACTATTTCTTCTCGGGAACTACTTAACAAGGTACATGACCCCCGTGACCCCGGCTGTATTTGAAAGATCCGCTCGCCTGTCAAAGCATGTGTTCTGGCTCCGTTTTGGACGATGATATCTAGCCCTCAGATACAATAGATAGAAAGTAAAACCAAGGAGACTTCATCGTTGCCCGCAACTATATTTCTAAAATAGGGTTTGATAATCACAAATGGGATTTGTTTTATTAGTGATGTAAATTGAATTTATAAAAGGTACATTAAATTCCAAAGCAGAAACTCATGAATGACTTTAAAATATTTGTCCAAGTAAACAGTCGTGTAACCTTGCTGTCATACCCCAAGTGGAATTTAAATGAATTCGCTGAAATACATATGAATGACCCCACAAAAAGTCAGACTAAAATATTCCCAGAGAGGTGAAATATATGCCAATGTTGAAGATTAAAGTTGATTAGTTACATGCAGATATATGTTTAATATTATTGTTTTGAAACTCGTAGCGATWTATAATTACRTTTCCTAAAATTGTTGGAAGCGCACGTACAATCTCCATAGCAAGCCCGCAAGATCGTCAGAAATACCCTCAGTTGGACCCATGAGAGCCGTTATGTCAACAAGCGCACGTGCGTGTATTTGAATCTCTCACTGTCAATCGCATGATTTTTATCAACAACTTCATAATAGGCAGAAAAATCCTGTTAGCTACGTTCTTTGTACTTTCAATATATATTTTACATGATTTTTTAAACAATGACATAATGCCATAAGCGATTTAAGTACTCGGGATTATTTTTACCAAAGCACCGCAGTCATTTACGCGCGTTCTGATYGGTTTGTCGTATTTTCGCACATAACAAGCATCGAGAGGGGGACGAGTCATCTTGGAGGTTACGGAAAGAGGCGAGTGGTGACGAATGTAGTCTTCACTGTAACAACAGCATCAAATAGTTCCCGGGCAAACAGATTAAGTAACATATGCTGCGTGTGTTATTTTGGTCATGACACTTTCTCCGTTAAATAGATTTTTATACATTTAGTTGAGTGTCAATCAGAGAACCCACGCTCACAGAGTCAGGCATCTAATCGATCTAACCCACTCATGATAATGTACTTTGTGTACCCACCTCACAATTGCAAATTTACATGGCTCCTACGACCACGGCCATCCATTAAAGGATGTATTGTACAAATACAGTTAAGTATGGCATTTATCAAATGATGCATGGTATAAAGTGATAGATGATTGTTTAAGATGATTATCATTACAGCGCACAGTTTACCCAAGTCGTTTCTGCTGCCGTCATGAACAACGTCAACATTGTCTGTAATTGTAAGTTGCAATGTCGAGCTGACATGTCATTAAACACTGTTTGGTAAATGGTATTGTGTTTAAACGTGTGATTCTCTTTAAGGGGCGAGTACTGGAAAAAGACCTTATCCCTTGAGACGCGGTAAAGCAAGACAACTGGCAAAACGAGATAATTCGGACAACTTTAACTTAAGCTTCGTGGCCCACCAGCAATTTCTCTTTCAACGACGTTCATAAAACTCCTTAATCCAAGATCAATGTAAATAGTAGAGATCGAAACTTAACGTAAGTATGACCCACGCAAAGTCAAGACAATTCTCGTAATACTGGTTGTATTCATCAGTTAGGAAAGAGAATCATATTAAAAGAGAAAGATATTTCAGAATCGGTCTTTTTGACTAAATACTACTTACTTTATACATTACAAAATGATGTCTGTATTTTCTGTTTCCATTCAATACGTCGATTTTTATTGGAATTTTCAGTAGTTTTACGCTTCTTGTGGGAGATAAAATTTATATCAAAGTTTCTAAAACCCCAGTTCTAAATGACGTTAAATTTACACTCAGTCACTCCCCTACATGATTTTTTTAGCAATTTGGTCACCATGTTGGAAAATGCTGAGAAAATCACATTGTTGTGAAGTTTCACGGGAGCCAGTATATAATATGTCCGCCCCAAGCCTAATCCTGCCCTTGTCCTGGGGGCGAACAGATACAATGGTTACACCGCAATAATATTTATGTCCTTGCTGCTAATACACACGTTTGGACGGTTTACTCCCAAAAGTTAGACATCCCAAAAGTCAGACATCCCAATTGTCAGACAAATCAATCAGGAGTGACTGTGATTACAACCTAGTCTTACCCACTGATATGATGAACCCGTCCCATACACTAACGGGATGGTTTTCATATTTGTACAGAAACACTTTGATCCGAATACTAATGTTGACAGTTACTCTAGAGAAAACTTGGTTTGTAGTTTTTATACTGACTGACTGAGTTTAGTTTTACGCCGCTTTTAGCAATATTCCAGCAATA
>VKKT01004455.1:0-41966 GCA_008038995.1 Haliotis laevigata | reverse complement strand
TGTCCAACAGCTAATAGACAATGTAACAGATATGAATATATTATGGACTACATTCAACTAGGTATATATTGAACGCGGTTACAACCAACTGACGGATAAAACGAACTGGTCTGTTTTCTCCTGGCAACTTGCTCTGTTTTACTCGAAATGCGTGTAACAAACTACAGTACTTGTAACAAACTAAAATGTGTGGTCTCTGTGAGTTCGTTAAAACCGAATACTATATGTTCCGGCGAACATACGCATTACAGTATATTTTAGTGATTCACCGAATTGACAGTGGTCGAAGGAAAATGATACCAAGGTGCAAGGTAACACGACAGCATACATTCTGCGATTACATTTCAATTTATGTCATGACTTAGAGATATTCAATCAATAAAGTAATATATTAAACTCGATTATCTACCGAAAGTGAACTTCAGGACATTAAGTATTGATGAAAGTTATATATATTGACACCAGGTGTTCGCGAACAGGGTAACCATGTCGAGCTTTACCGGTGTCCCGGTCTCTCATTAAAAAGAAAGCGTCTATTTCTTGATAAAAAACACACCCTGTTGCACTCCTGTTATACGCTAAAATCTGTAAACAATCAAGTCTTGGCCAGACAATCCAGTGATAAGCATCATCAGCATTAAACCACGTGGTACAACGTCAACATCCGCAACGATAACCTAAATTCATGTGAGTATTCATAACGTTTAACAGATACATGGAGATGAGTTAACACAGACAATGACAAGCATGTCAGATTCGCATCAGATCACATCAGCACGAATGTTCCTGACTGTGTTTCCAACACTGCCGCTGACGTTATCTCGCGGTGGAGTTCACAAGAAACCATCCTGGAGCTGGAGATACTGGCTATGAGAAATGACAATAAATCAATACACCCTATTACCTCTTGGAAGAAACCGCAAGTTGATGAAGCCGAAACCGGCTGAAAAATTATTAACCAAACGTGTATTAGGGTTGAAATATGAATTATCGCAATGACCCTGACCTGGTCCTTCTCTAAATGAAATATTGAACAGAATATTACAAATATAAATCTTCGTTATTTTTAACGTGAAATCTGGTTACTGATAGCATAGATGTCAGTGGATGCCTCTCTCAAACATGAACCTGGTTTGGTTGAGCAGAGTAATATATTTCAGCCGCCATGGTTTGTTTCTCATTGTTGTCATCTCTCCAGACAGATGGGTTCTGACCATGCGTGTAAAAAGTGTACAAATACGAAGTGTATTCATTCCTAATTGCCAGCGACCGGCGAAACGTGCGCTATTTTGTTTACATCCAAATCACAAACACATGGCGGGTATCAATCCGCGAGCCACGCGCACTTCAGAAAATGGCGGCCACGTGCGTAGCAGGAATTGTGTCTCTCTACTGTAGACTGGAAGATAGAAATGAAAATTTCAAACCAAACGCGATATCCTTACTCAACACAACTTCCTTCGTCTATCACTAGATAGGCCAAGATGCAAGGCACGATACGTAAGACTAAAGTTATTCTCAGTAGCAGCGAGAGCACAATAGCATATCTCTAACCACACGCATGTTTTCAGCACGTGCAGCCCTTGTGCACTCGCTAAAGGTCGACTCTTAAGTTCTCGGGAGTTGAAAGAATGGGTTATACGGCTCAAATAAACTCTCTGACATTTTAAGTCGCATCCACTCATACACCTGGGGAAAAATATACACGGGCCAATTTTGATACAGTGGAATGTCAAGCGATAGGGCATTGATGTGGGGCTGTACGGTACAGCATACACGTTTACATTGAAACAGATGGTGTCTCTATCTCCCAGTGTCTTCTTTATTGACTTCTTCCGATATACTATACACACTCATATCCTCCTCCCTGTTCTGTTGTTTCGTATCTGTCTTGTACCAAAACAGTTGTCCAATTCCCTTCACCAGTTTCGTACTTGTCTAAGGAGATGCTGAGTTGGAATTTCCCGCCAATCAACGTTTTTTCTTTACGCGGGTAGATTATTAACTGTGTGGTAAGGATCGGGAGCTGTTGAGTGCGTACCCTGACGGGGTGGCAAGATGTTCATAATATCAGTCACTGGTTTGTCTGGACTTGATCATTTACAGATAAGATAAGATATTTTATTTACGTGTCACACGGAATACATACAAACGTAATCACAAAGGCCAGTTGGCCTGTGAGACACGAGGTATCTGGGAAATCGTAACGGTAAAGTATAAACCAATCAGTTAGCTTAAATACAACTTACATAAAGAACAGCAGTGTGTATGAAGCTATAAAATTATGTATGAATAGATAAATGAGATACCTTATGGCTGAATCCTCTGTATCATACAGATTATTTATCAAGGGAAAATGTATTTACATCTTGAGTGAGAATAGTTAGGCTAACAACTAGTCCCTGAAATGAACATATTTTACTGAAAAAAAAGTTCATAGTAAAAAATGTATATATATAATGAAAAGGAGCCCTGAGACTTTCTACGTTTTCAGAATCTAGACTTGCCACATTTTCTTGACTTGTATGGGCCTTCTTGGATATATTTGCTTCAGGGTCTGTACGAGAGACTATGAGCATAGCGTGTCAGTTTACATACCGCCATAACATTGCTGGAATATATTTAAGACAAACAATGAAAGAATGTGTAAAATAATGTGATTTATTTATTTGTTGGTTATATATTGTAGATAAACAATACAAGAGCTTCTAAAACATTATGATTTATTTGTTAATCCTGTCACTCATTCTGTCATCTTTTACGTCAGCTATGCAAGTCGACAAATTTTATGACCCATTGTTTATCTACGTGACTCAATGACCTCAAACTGACTGTTGACCTTACCTATAACAGTATTTAATGTATGAGCGCGAAGGATCTTCGTTAACGGAACGTGAAAACAAATACGTTGTTCACATTACTTGACGTATCTATACGTACGAGCCACTGACTGAATGAAAGGAACACCCATTAACCTGTACTACACCTGAAATTACAATCATAAGACAAGGCGCGTGGTTGAATATCAGTAACATCATTTCAACCTACCCAGTGGGAAAATCGTAAATGCCTACACATCAAACTGTAATGGGGCGGCGGGCTTATCATCTCCCCACGACCCACATCCCCTGGATAAACTCGTACACATATAACAATATATGATATTTTATTACAATTTTTCCATTCAACGTAGATACTAGTCGAATGAATTCGACAATGAGTCAGTTTTCCTCGTCCAGCCCTTACAGCTACCAGTGAATTATTTATCACCCTTGATTATAGTTCTCATGTCCATTAAGACTGTTAACAGTTAAAGCAATTGGAGTGATTATACGGTTCGAGCCGGAGACCGTTCAGCTGGGGAGTAAGTCAAACAGCTTTACGACATGGATCAGTTACTATTGAGAGTAATTGAGCTGCGGGATACACTCCAGTACATTACTCTCACAGGATTCTGGTTACTTCCCCAGCTCACTCAGGAGTAATGGATATATATGTCCCAAAATTAACTTCGTGATTAAACTACGATTTTTTATAATTATTCACTCCCAAAAAGCGAGTTCAACTTGAAAATAATGAAGATTTGTGTTCTGAGTTTGACTGTTTGTAGCAGATAACGTTTTAATGCAGAGGGATGTGTTTCAGAAATGGAAGCGGTGAACGTCAGTTTCTTCAACTGAAACCTGATAATTAATGTTAGTTGGATTCAGTTTCCAATGTTCAATCCGTTTCAGTCAGAAAGATCTTGAACGGATCTGCCTTCCCAAATAAAAACAAACACTCAAACCACGCCCATATCGGACTCATCAGCTTCTGTCCAACAATACACTGACAACTGAAACAAATAATTAAGATTCATGGCCGAAGTTCCACTCAGTGAACAGTTTTGTGGCTAGGCCCTTGACTGATGTTGCCGACATAATTACCTCCTGGGGTGATACAGCCAACAAAAGATGCTATTTGTGACATATTACCGACTGTTTCAGCAGTGGCAATGTGAACAAGCTCCCATTACATCCAAACCCAGAAGAAGGGCTCGCATAAACTTTCCTCTGCCTACATTATCTTAGACAAGTCTTTTCCAGATGAGGAATGTCTGGCGCTCAGTTTTGAAACTTTGCTGCACGATTCAGAAGAGGATCGTGGATGAAGAACATCCTCTGACCTTTTGCCGGTCATAAATTACACATATACAAATTGAAGAAACGGACAAAACTGTGGCGAATGTCTTGAATCTCACGCCGCGGTGGTTCATGATTAGGCTCACAGTCGCTCGATCACTCAACCGTCCATGCGCCAATATTTTATGGCTTGTCCACAAGAAAAACCCGTACATTTGAGTTTGCTGCCGTGTGTTAACATCTTAAATTACCGGAACCTAACAACTTAATAGAGCATAAAATATAATATTCACCTGGCTGCCTTAACCATGATATTAGGCAACGTTTTCACATGGTGTAAAAATACAGAAATTTCACACCGAGACGCTTCTTCACAGGAAAAGTTTTAACCTTATAATATGATGGCATGAAGAAAACAAGGATATGCACTCGGAAGAAAACCACGACTCAAGGTATGCTGCAGAGGACAGGCGTTTGTATCCATGTTTGCGCTGCCCACAAAGACTCCTTTACCTGTCATGATTTGCAAACATCTTTTAACCTTTAGAGCCACCAGTGCTTGCTTTGAACGCATTATACAGCAAAACTCACACTTTCCGTCAATTTGAGGCTCCTCATCAGGTTGGGGGATCCTGTGTTGATCTTTAACAATCCCCCTGGTATACTGGTAAGCCCACAAAGAGCTGTCGGTATATTGAAAAAGAGGCGGGTTAGGCCGGGCCTCTAAAGGGGCGGGATAGGGGGATCTCGGCAAACAGTCAAAGGTTTCCAAGTGCTAGTGTCAGCCAAACTTCATGTGACAAACAGTTGGATAATTTCAAGAAAGACAGTCTGGATGGGGAAATATTTGTCTTGCTTTGATTGTTAATGAGGTATTCTTCATCCCTTATCCACCCCATCTTTGTTGGCCGTGCCACGCCCTAATGCGGTGTTTCTAAGACGAGTGCTTCACATGAAAGGTGGTATTTGTATCAGTCAGTGTAGGCGTCATTGTTCGTGTTTTTCTTCAATGACCCGTGGTTTGAATTCAACACAGAATATGGTCAAAAGACAGAATGTAAACACTATCTACTAACGGTCCTTTAGTAATTTGTATATATAGATCAAGACGTCATTTATTCTCACACGTGTAATGTTAACTCAGCCCTCAGCCTTCAGCCCTTATGCTATCTATTGCTCATTTTCAATGTAGTCGGTGGAATGTCAGTTACGCTCATGTAATTTTTGTTACCTGATATTTTGTAACCTTTATATTCACAGGCCGGTAATGTAAACCGATTTTAATCTTATGATTCAATTTGACATATTGCGTCCATTAAACAAAATCACGAATTATTTTGACATTTCTACAAAAACGATATCGTTATGGTAACGATACTGTTTGTAACATGCTGCAATTAGTAAGTTACGAACAATAAAATTTAATTGATGGATGTGTAACGATAGCGTGTTCACGTCGGGCTTTATTATAATATATAATCATCATAAATAAACGTTCATATTGTTATCTTAATTATCCAGCAAAATGTTCAAATTACAGAACAAATTCATACACACAGTAACGACTTGATAAACAAAGATGAAAGCGGACTTCTCTAATAAATAACCTCCCAACAATGCACCCTGTCTCACGGGAACTGTTCTACACAAAGTCAGCCTTTATGCCTGTGTGTAGCGATTTCAGATTGTAGCCAGCGTCAATATAACAGCAATAAAGCCCGCACTAGCCTACAGGCTCTCGTAAAGCATAAAACTTCCTGTATTGATAAAGCTCAGTGAAAACCCAGTGGTGTTGTTCGTTCCCCGATAACATACAAGTACATACCCGCAACAAAAGAAGGGCTCAAGCGTTTTGCCATTGAAGATATATTGTCACACATACTTAACAAACTCGGTGTAAACGTACAAAGGAATTTTGTAATACATTGTGACTATGTTTGTCAGTTATTTGTTTCTATGCGTTTATGCTCACTTCTTGTATTAATGTATACAATTGTTTTAATTGTTCTAATTACTTGCCTTGCATGTGTTTGTGACTGGTGTCAGCCTTACGCGAGCCCCTGGTATTTTCCGTATTTTGTATAGTTGAATTGTACAGTGGAAACTTAACATTTTGAAATAGCTTCGTTGCATAATTTACAGATTTTCGACTGTTGAATTTATTGAGAAAATGTTGATACTGACATCGAAATTGAAATATTGTCATAATCATTCACGCATTATTGTAGTAACGTATTTATTAAACAGTTCCTGATCATTAATATATGGTATTTCTATACGTTTTAATTTTTAAACAGAGAATTATGAGTATTATATATATTTGTCTTTCTTGCAATTATGCGCGCCTGCCTTAACACAGCTACGTATTTGAGAACATACGTTACCCCGACCCTTGCTATGCATACCTTTACAATTTTGTCAAACCTACGTTCCACCTGATTGCGTTTTATCACGTTAATCTTGGCAGGCTACCTATAGCTTACATGTCTTGCTATTTTCTACTTAGCAACACACAATGCCAAATAAACAAGCCCTGCTGTGAACAAAAGGTTATCTTGATCCACTTGTTGATACGGCAAGGTAGGTATTTCCATAGTCACAATACAGAAATACCCGAGTCTACGTCTGATTATTTTGAACCTTTTTCAATACACACATGCCAGAGGCGCTCTGATTCACGTTGGTGGAAACACAATTTGATCATTTGTAATTCTACACAGAAAACCGATCCTCGATATGAACATGATGGATTAGCTACATTGATTTACTACAAAGTTAATGAAAGGTTTCAGGTTACTTTGATGGAAATTCATTCTTTCAATTTGCGTTGTTAGAAGAAAGATAATATTTCCAGGGATATATTAACGTAGATAACTACGACGTATATAATAAGTACACGTTCTGCAGTAGTATCTGATACTCTCACATATTGTGAAATATGCGAGTCAATACAACGAAATGAACATTTCCGCTATCACTACAAGTCTGATATGTTTAAATGTATATTAAAACTCATTTAATATTCCAACACCCACCTACTCAAATGTCATAATATGACCCATATGTGTGATAAAGACTGTATACCACAGAGCGCCTACCAACTCATTGCGGATAATGTCAAAAGGTCGTGTAGCGTCCAGAACGTTGCCTTAGGTTACTGACTGTGATGACAATCTGTATGACAATGTGACAATGTGACTGGCATCTACCTTTTCCTTACTGTCAGCAAATACAATGAGTTGGTGACTTGTAGAGTACCTTACCCTGTCACATTCGTAACAGATGTTTAAACGTCTACCGTCAACACTCAAATCAAATACTATTCAGTGGCCTAATTGCCCCATGGTTTATAATAGTCCGACTGACATTTATACATGAATTATGACGTTATATTCGTGCCCCAAAAAGCCATGTTGCTATTAAGACTTAACATCAGTTTTTGCACCTCTTGAAATGAGAATATGATTTACTATGACATTTTCGATTGATCATGAAGAGGAAGCCCATTCTAAGAAATAAACGTGTTTTACGACAGTATACAGACAGTGTGACAATAACTTAATGCATGCCATCCACGCGTATACATTAAAACGTGTTTTAACGGACGGCAGTGTACTGTGTGAACGGTGTGATTCCCATACGAGCGACAAAGGGTTTGTTCTGACAATTTGAATTGATCATCAAGACGGATCCCAGCCGAGCATCAAGACGGATCCCAGTCGATGCTACAAACTATTTATCTAGCATTTTCTACTTGTGTCGCTGCTAGATGCTTCTAAACCAGTTGGCACAACGATTTGAGGGTCAACCCACGTTCGTTTAGTTTTTCTGAAAGAATTCGTCCAGCATTAAATCCCAGCTTGTTATCGGACAGGAACATTCGCCCTTCATTCCTTTCCCATTTGTTCCAGTAGAATCCACCAGGCTGGAAGTACCAATGGCGGCTGTTGGACAGCTCGTGTCTAAGACGAAGCGTTTACAGCAGTAACGATCCGTGCTCAGTGTTCTGCACAACTGAAGGTGATTGCCAGTCCGTTGTTTGGCATGGGGTCCTATCCGTCATCACAACACCAAAATAGCTGCCCGAATAGCCGTTGTGTGAATCCTCTCTGCTTCCTTTGATCTCCTTCGATCCATTGACTTACTAACCTTCTTCGTGGTACATGCCCCTCTAGTTTGCATTGATCGTCAATCGCTCCCTGTTTACTCTCAGATAATGCCTAGACTATGCCCTAAGCCTATTTACCGTCATAATTGTAATATGTTTAAAAAACTAAAACGGGTATCTAATAGAGTTTAGTCTGTGAATAATAACAAGGATGGGAAAACGGGAGGATGAATACTGCCGAAATGGAGTGTCAAAGTTTGATTCTGCTGTGGTGGAATAAATGGATGAAGTTTTTTTAATAACAAACCGTTTTTCAGACAAATTGTCTCACAAACATAGTCTGTGGCAGAAAATCAATAACTCATGGCTAAGCACCACAAATTAGATTATCCCAGTTTTCCAGTTAATCAGAACCCCGAACATGTTGGCAGAATCACTTATGCTAATCGTACCCAGAACAGATATTGCTAGCCAGAGGCGGTCTGCTCTTATCTTCATCGAAATGACCTTGTAAGATAGTTTCACGAATATTAAACGCATAAAAGGAATTTCATTTTTTCACTTCCAATTTCGGCATGTCTGGTACACACATCAAGTAGGAACACATCTCCCACAGCACTTTACTACTTTGGACGCAGCTAAGTCTCATTATTATAAACAAAAACAAAAAACACACTAAAAATCTTGATGAACAAACGCGTAGTTGTATGAGTATGAACTATATACAGCACGAGTGACTTATTCGTATTTGATCGTGAGTGATTGTGACTGATAAAAGTTTTATCGCTCACACTTTCAACTAATGGTTTGACCACTGCCTACGGGCTGAATAGGTGTACGTTCGCCATGACGTACAATACACTGTATGGAAACATTGTCGGTCTGATAAAATACTGTATGTCGTGGAGGTTCTACTAGTCTGTTATACAGTACAGACCCTGAAACAAATATCTCTAACATAGACCACGCGAGACTGCGTACGCTGGCTTGTCTTCACCATTGCAGAATCCGAAAATGACCAAAATCTCTTGGGTCATCTGCATTGTGTTTTATTAAGATACTAGTAATATAACAAATGTTTTTTTTGTTTTTTTTGCATGTTGTCAAAGTGGCAATACTCTCCTCTTATAGTCCGTGTGAGACATGCATGAGGTACATAGTGACTGCGTATTGTTTTACGCCATAAACAGGGCTGTATTACAGACGATGGATTTGAAACCAAACACTTTAACTACTTGGCTGCTCTTCCGCCGCTATGCGTTAAGTATAATCTGTAATATATTAGCAAGTACCTTTACAACACACTCTCCTCAAATGTCATGATTGTAATCATCCTAGAATTCAAAAGAAATTTAATTGCTTCGAATATAGAGCCTCGGGCCATGCAGAACAGTTCTCTGCGTACATGCTAAATAGATCTATTGCAAACATACACAAACATTAGCATTAATTATACACATGGGTGCAACGATAAGGAGAATGATGTTCAAAAAGATTAAGCTTTTTATAACATAGCTGAAACGCATCATATTGAGCATATCGGGCCACACGCCATTTTATTCGCACACAACCAGCTCTCAGTACAAACGTTGTGAGATCGGGCGCGATAAGTCTCATCTCGTGAGATTGAGCGAGAAGACGATGAGGGTGAACTCGGAACATTGTGTAATCTCATCCTTCGCATGTACACACGATATGTTGCTGCGGGGAGCTAGATATCGAAGATAACCGTGATAACGACCGATTACTTTCTGCATCGTTAGCATCAAGGCGTGCACGTCATGGACGCGTAGTTGGAAGCCGAAAATGTCGCAGTGTTAAGACAAAACCCTGCATGCTCACCGTATGCCAAGAAGATGTTCTTGATGTACCAAGCTACATGTCTGGCAAAATACAAATTAGTTTTATAGTGCGAGCAAGAAATATGAGAAGGTTTCTGTTATAAGGTGTGATAAATCGTTGACTGAACTCATTGTTAAGGTAATGCCTTTTAGTACTTTCAAAAGATGTATTTTGTTTTTGATTGTCGATTATGTTACTGACAAAAATAGTCTGATTCTATAAATGTTTAATCATTTCAAATATCTGGGGCCGTATTTATCAAACAACTAAGTTTTTACTTGAGAAACAACTTAAGTTTCTGAAAATTGACTTAACCAAGTCGAAAACTTAAGTTGGTATTCACAAAGGTTTGTATGAAACTTAGCTAAGTCCGCCGGCAAACACTAAGTCGATTTCCAAATGAATACCTAGGACTAGGTAGTGTCAGTATATCGCATATTCTTCGTATTGTTCAGAATAAGCAATTTTGACAATAACAAATTGATAAATGACTTCGATGGCAAATTATTTGTTGTTACACTGCCCCAGCGTCTGTTTCTGCGACTCTAACTTCACATTATCTCCCAACAATCACCCCACGTTAATCAAACAAACGTTCTGATGTGTTAAAGACAAGCCGAGATGAAAAAGATAAGTGCGAGTATATCCCCTTGTAGAAGGCCAAGATATTCGAGAGGGCTATTTCTAGACATGCGATAGGGTGTTTCAAGACGGGTTTGCTTTGAGGGATGACCCGAGCTGCAAACAGTAATAGACCTAGACCACAGTAATCCAACTTTCCTTGCTTCATGTATCCAATTTCATATGGCTCCTAGCTTATTATAAGCTGTTGATGGGCATTTGCACATGCTCAGGAGGCGTACATTCCTAGTTGTCGGTAGTTAGAATTTGTTTGTCTGACATTACTGGTAAGGTGAAAAGTTGGAAGGGTTCAAATGTTTTATCCATGGCGCTTATCTGCTAACAAGGGAAAGGGTATGTCAGTCGTTTTCCATAATAAACGAGGAATGAGTTTGAGAGATGAAGTGGGGTGCTCACGACCAAAGTGGGAAAGTTTTCACGAAGGATCTTCATGAGGGAACGATGGATCATTGTTAGCGTTATGGACAGTGGCATGAGATGCATGTATTTTTGAATGAAGACTAATGACGTATTGATGCCGTGCAGGATGCTGCTGAGATCCCTATTACAGAAACGATTCTAATCAAATGCATCTGCGATGTATTGCATGGGACGTCTGTGGGACATGATTTAAGATATGTAGTAATTGGCCCCCCTAGCAGGGCAATACTCACTCCCAGCGAATAGATCTTCTTCACGCGTGCCTAGGTCACGTGATACACATCTAGCAGACGATAACATCGGGGATAGCAGACGTCAATAGTTCTGTCAGATGGTTATATACAACAAATTCTGCGTGCTTTCTAGTACAGCGAGTTAGATTTCTCGAAACTAGATCTCTACTAATCTTTCCCTGACGACGGGGATCTCAGACGAACACGTGTATCATGTAGTCTGCTTAATTGAGTAAACAAAATGGTGGTATAAACGTGAATGACTGACGACCACCTTCCCTCCAAGCGTTTGATAGTTTTAGTTGTTCGTTGGCCCAGGTAATCGAGTCTAAGAGGCAGTGAGGTGTAGGGAGCCCTGTTTACAGCTGATTCCATCTGTGTCCATTGTTAATCTGTCTAACATGATAACACGGCCTTCTGCTGAGTTCGTAGTGCTGGGCTGACACCAGTGTCAGACAGGATTAGTCTAAGATTAGAGGATTGACACATCCAAAACATACCACTCCACTATGATCTTCTTTGTTGGTTTATCATAGAGGGTTGGTAGGTTTTAATATTGATTATATTGGTCTAATGTATCAAAAGATGACCGAACTACAGACACGATGTCGCATAATATCGGTTTGTTAATACACAGTTACCAAAGAAAACATGTCGATGTCAACCGGATACAGTTGTAGGCAGGCATGAAAAGGTCAGCTAGGTTTCTCGCCATTAGTTTTATTCCGCATCTAGGTGTGTGCCTCTTAGAACTTCGATGGGCAAGAATTTCATTCCTTGGTCATATTAGTAAATTTCCCAGTTAAACATTCCGAATTATCCAAAAATAGAGATGTGATGATGTCCCGTTATTCATTAACTGGTTCCAAAAGATGAAAGTCCAGAAATAGATAGTCTCGGTACAGGTCAAGTCCTAAATCATCTGATTTGATCAATTGTATGCTCCAAAAAAAACTATTTCTGTTAAACATAATCGCCAACTTGTTAATCGATATGCATCGAATAGAACAGAATTCGACGCTGTGATATTCTTTTTAGATATTTGTAATTGTACTTAAAGATTGAAAATCCACAGCATCAATTGTCTCGCGTTTTCGAGCTGGCCCTGTTTTAATTAACCATCTCTTCAGAGCTACGCTTAACCTTTGTAAAATTCTTCACAAGTATTTTTTGTCAAAGCCGAAAAACACATTCCCTCAGATCGCATTTCTTCTCATCCTTCGGGGGGCCGCTCTTTCTCGTGGTACGTGCTTCACGCGTCAACGGCCGAAGGCACTGCAAACGTTATATGGAGACTGACGGGAGTATCGACTGCAGCCATGAATGAATTACTCCTGAGTAAACAGGTTTTTACTTAACATCCGATACCCGAGTTGATCACAAGAGTACTTCAAAGATTCCAGAAGCACATGGGGTTCTCGAAAAACAAACGTTACGTAACGTGTTTCTAAATACGTCTCGATAAACTGTGTTTATGTGGGGTTGTGTTATTGTGCGCCTCTGAGAGGCTTATCTGTTTGAGAACATGTGGTACTTAAACAGTGTTACAGATATCGCGTATTACCTGTAATATCGGTATTAATCAATAATCAACAAACATGGAAGTGCGCTTCGCGATACGTTATTTACGTAACGTCAAAAAATAAACACCAAGAGCACTACAATCCTTATCGTAACCATTCCCTTTCATGTTAACATATCTCGTACGTGGGTCAACAAATGCATAGTGCTCATGTTTCTTAGGCTTTCATTTGCGATGTTTCTTGATAAACAACCTATCAGTTGAATTCAAAGTTAGTTAATATTGTGTCTTTGGGAACGTCAATACTTTATGTGGGTATCTTTCTGTTCAAACTCCGTCGTGATTCCGGAGTCAGATCGGTCCATTGCCCCACACTTCCCGTTGGATCCGATCTCTCAAACGGTGAAACTCGATTCTTTACTGTGCCCGATGACTTTAGTGATATGAAAGAAAAGCATGATCCTTTACTATAAAGTATTGTGTGTTATTGCGTGAGCGTGGGTGTTTGACCGTGCGTGTATTTGGATGGATGTTTACATATGAGACCTATTTTAATACGTATCAGCGCATCTCACTACGTCATTTTGTGTTCATGCTATCAACCATCACCGACGTAGCGTTACTATTTCTGTTTGAGGCTAAATGTTGCCTTTATTGAATCGCTCCTCGTGATAACTTCTTCCTGAGTATCAAGGCAAAAGTATTAGATTCTGCATCAGAGATACAACCCCGAGAATGTCCCAATTACGTCGTCAGTGAGATTCGTTTTGCCCGTCAGACAGAACGGACGTGGCCTTGTCTTCAATCGTATTACCCTGTCAACTAGTTAAGGCGAAGGTCAGTCCTGGAATACATTTCCCTGTCAACTAGCGGGATGAAATGTCGTTTCGGAGGCAGTCCGGAGATGCTTGCGAGGCTACTAATCTTTAGGAGCCTAGTTTGGATCTACGGGGACCAGTGATCATCTCCAGCCCTCGGTTATGTTCGTCGGCCAACTGGAGACAAATCACAGACCTGGCAGAACGATGCGCACTGTGAAACACAGCACTTGAACAGTTGGGCATCTTCAGCTTAAGTCGTAAACCACACAACTGGGACGGTGTATCGGCAATGACGTCATAAATTGGCCAATATAGGGACCGATCAGTTTGTATTCTGGGGAGAGTTTGAGAGTCCTTCGATGTTTTCTCAGAAATATTTCCTCTAGGCGTAGTTTTAAAAGGAATTTTCAATAAAAATATTCCTTAGATTTTCTGGACCAAAATAATGTTTGACAAACGTGTGTCTCTAACAAAATAACCAGCAATATCGCGATTAAATGGTCGGTCCCTGACTGGGTTTCGTCTATAAATGAAACAAAACACACGTTCCTGTGGTAATAAAACCTGAGTGGAAACACTCCATCATAGGACGATATAATGCACAATTTTACAGTGAGTAATCGTTATTATTTGACAAATACAAACGTCATATGATGCACAGACATTAACCAAACCACACTGAAGCGTTAACTGTCGCCTCACGTGGAAATTCCCCGTATGCACACCAATAAAGAAACATCGCTTCAGGGTGGCAAACCTCGCTGAACGTTCAAATATGCAAATACCTCGAGGGAAGGAAACACGTGACACCTGGATCCGGATCCTAGTCGGATGACTGATTGCTTACTCTCAGATGCGCCCTCAAGGCAAAATTATTGCACGCAAATTGTACGTAAACAATGGTATTGATATGCAATTCTCTCATTATTCACAATACTGATCACAGTCATCAGGGCATACTTGCAGTTAAAAGCTACACTCTAACCAAACACAAGCATAACAGACCTATTTTGTCATATTTATAGCGTGGCTAAAAGCGAATTTGGAATAAATATTTCACATATAACGTATTTACTGTCTTCTTCCCATCGACAAAAACAGTTTGGATTAATACTCTAACAGTTTTATCGGAGACGTTTCTTCGTAATTACATGGCAAGCTAGACTGTGTTGTGACAGAGGCTGATCCAACTGTACATAACATGACAGACTTCTTGCTAAGAGGGCATAGAGTATTCATGGAATTCGGTGATTGATAGCAAAAACGTCGCAAAATGATCCTCGTGTGAGAATCGCATATGGATAATTCATAAGAGACGCAAGGTTGATTTAGCCGAACAGAATAAGAAATACGTTATCAATATGAATTCAATACCGTTTTTTCACATAACATTTTGATGGGAAATGCATCGTGAAAAAAGCCAATGTAACCACTAAGAGTGCAGGAGGTGGCTGCCTTAATTTGTCTTCTTGTAAAGGAATGGTTGTTTAAGAGCTGTGGACACCTCTGGTTCAAACTACAAGCGATGGAAGGCCGGTCGTGACTCACAGCTGTCAGTGTGGGATTATATAGAACCAAGTGTCTCCTTCATCAGACTCTATATTATGTTCGCTTCAATGCCTCTGCTACAAGAGATAAATAATCTATTATTTAAATTATCGCTTTTTCTACAGAGCCCGTTATCTGTCTGAGAAGTGGAATCGACCCGGGCGTGCAACGTATCTTCCAGTATCAAACTATTCTGATAAGGCACCACAGAACATACCAATCATGTTCTTCAAGGAAGTGTTAGGAAGTCTACATAATTAAACAAGGAACATTACATGAGGAACAGCGAATCAATAAGAAATAGGGCACGTATAGGTACAACGACATGACAGTGTCAGTTTACCACTTGGCACCCCATGGACGTTCTTGTGTGGCGTAATTCCCCTCCTTCTAAAGAAATTAAAATACAAGCCAACAATCGTTGCAAATCCTTTGAACTCGTCAACGTTAACGATAAAATGCGACAATAATTATGATATAAAATTAAGTCTACCATAAAGCCGTAGTCTATGGCGTTAGGCGGCCTGCTGCTTTGGGCTAACGTTGATATAGTAACAATGGCGTTTGACGCTCGCATCACCACGTGTAACTTTTTGATTAATCTCACATCGAAACTTTTCACGGTTTCAGTAACACCATCAAAAGAATCAGACCGACGTGAAATATTATACACTATCTTGATACAAACTTGTGCTCCATGAGCAGAATAAAAGGTCAAGGAAATGGTACACGAACTCGCTTGGTCGTGGACTCAATATACTGCTATGTTACTTAAGGTTTTATATTTCATTTTTATATTCTGACTTATAATTAAATTCTTTCCACTCGCACCTTCAAGCATGAGATCAGATTTGATCCGATGGTCATAAAACGCCCCCGAACACAAAAACAAGAAAAAGCACTAACAAAAAACACGCGTAAGTGAACATATTTTCTCCTGGTGTCTGAATAATGTAAGCATTGAGGTAGGCCTTACCTTTGAGAATGACGTTCAGATTTTTAGCATGATCGATCTTCAAAAGGAAGATGCTTTAGTGGTACATCAAATAATCACCTCTTGCTACTTGAGATGGTGCCTAACAGCTTCGTATAAAATATTTCCTAATAGGACGATACAATGTACACAATACACAGGCCATTACTCGATACCTAATGAATATTCTTTGAACCATACAGCATACCATTGTCAGAAGGTTATTTCATTAAATTATCAATTCATACACACTAGACTTGCACAAGTCTCTAAGGCAATACGTGTCAATTCAAATGCTAATTTATAGAAAATATAGATAACAAGAAACAAGAACACGTTGTCCTTCTTACAGACTGGGGACCTGCCTCGTTAAAGGGATGGAGTTACTGTTCCCATATCTCTCAGCAGTCAGTACAGGCTTAGATCAAGGCCCCAGATACACCGAAGCGGTCATTTAAATAAATAAACTTGTTAAAACATTTGGATTATAAAGATGCACTAAAAGTTAGTTTCTACCTTTATTCGCAAGATATTTTAAAATAGAAAAATACCCTGAAATGTCGTTCACCTGGATATTGAGGCCAGGCAAATAGAGAATAGAAATTTATCAAAGGGAAATTAGTTTAGTATAATTTTATGGCGCTAAAAGTGACAGAACGTGGCGTCATCTACATACGTCATTACAACCTACGTCATCATCGATGCGTGAAGTAAGACTGCAACATACAATAAGTACTCACTATAATGTCGTTGATGTGTGTCAGTTCCTACCGTAGACAGGAATCACTGAAAGTGTTTATGATAATTGTATGTGTACTCCATATAGAGAACCATGTATACATGACACGTAGACTGTGACGTCTTGATCTGTTGTGGCGTCATTCATAACGCGTAACCTAGGCCAACCGTAACCGGCGATTTAGAGGATCGAGTGGTCAGGCTCGGTGACTTAGTTTATTGCATGTCACCTGTCACCAACTGTACGGATCGATGCTGATGGTGTTAATCACGAGATTTCAGGCTGGAATATATATCGACGAAGGTCTGCTGGAATACTGCTGAGTCCAACGTGAAAAGACATAACAATGACGTCAAAATCATGACGTTATCTGATATTCATTAAATAATTCAGTCGTATAATTGCGCAAATACTGAGCCTCCTAACCCCGGAAAATGATCCAACTCATGGTAAATTTGAAAACTCGTGCTTAAACGTTTACCATAACCGATATGCTTTATCAATACATTTCTGGTCTTAGCGGAACTGTAATTAAAGATACTCTTCTTCATTCAGCCCCTTGACGAATGATTTGTATAGAGACTGATGAAAAACAAACACAAGGTCTCGATAATGAAGGAGGTCTGTTTGATGTTCGGCTGTGGAGAACAGTACCTATAGAATTCGTTGACAGTAAAAATCATGGTCCATCCGTTCAATCCTACAACTTAAGTTGGTCCATTGTTGTGTTAATATGATGGCTAAATACTGGATCAGACGGCGGACGATCATCCGAACATTTAGCAAGAAAATATTGCAAGAGAATACCATAAAACATCGCCCGTATATGACCAATCAATGCTCTCGACAGCTGAGGTCAGTCCTGTTGGGCAAGGCCTGATTGATAACTCTTGCCCTCAACTCGTCACTTATTCTACTCTTGCTGGGCATGCTCGCAACACATGCAGATCTACCAGGATTCAACTCTCGCGGGATCACATGAATTGCGAGAACAGATCGACTCCGTTTATGTCAGGTGCTGTGCAATAGTCCCTATTGACGCTAACCTAAAGCACCGGAGGTCAGTGCTTGATTCCGAAACAATCGATCAGCAGAAAGCTGTGAATCAGACTTGAGGGATTGCAAAATGAGAGAGCGGAGAGAATGGAGAGGCATCGAAAAGGACAAAGAGAGTATCTGAGAGTCAAGTAATCATCTCATACGCACAAACCATTGATTGCAATTCTGTTACAAACGCGTCAGCGTTACACGTAGGACAGCCGCGCACATACAATCTCTGTCATGAGATATGTTTGATATTTGGATTGAAATAGCCTTGGTATGGCATCCATACACATTCTGATGTTACAGAATCATATCGACCAGTTTCTTCTAACAGAAATGCCGATCAGTCAAGCTCACAAAATAGGTCGAATATGATTCTTGGTCATACTGAACGTCTCTTGTAATTCAAACTGGTTTTGCGCCACAGTGGTAGTACGTGTTGGTTGGTGGATTTCTGTCCTGGTTGAACACACTGGTCTACTGGAAATAAATGCGTTTAGACCTTCAGGATTAGGTGCAAGGACGTGGTGGTGAATACTGATCGGACAGAAGCTACGTGCGTTGGATTTGTCCTCAGGTACCCAGTTAGATATCCAATGGATATTTATGCACATGAGTTATACACCGTCAAAACGTTGTTACAATTGCTACGTGATGCGGTATTGGGTTCACAAGTAGCGTTTATGTACATTCCTTGTTGATTGGTAAGCCTTTGTATAGAAACCTTAGTACAAAAACGAGCTTCCGGGAAACCCTTAGATTACCAGTAACTCTTACCCATTTCATTAGATCACGTCACTTCACTCAATATATGTTACGTTAACGTTTGGTTTCGTCTTATGAAGTCGCTGCCAAGGCAATAATTATCTTGGCTATAAGGTTTAGACGCCCTTGTGAAGCTATATGACAGGCTATATATACGGCGACCATAATAGCCAGCAGAGAGTTAGAGCTGCAGCTGTTCGGCTAGACTAAGGCTTAGTATCTGAATATGTATAATTTTGATAGTAACAAACAAGCCCATCTATATTGAAAAGGAGCCCTAGCGCCTAGGGAGACCAGAGATTCTTGAACCTGAGGAAATCTAGACTTGCTTTAATTAGGGCTTTAGCACTGCAGAGAAGGTCCGGCAGTATGGAAAATAATGTGGTTCAGGGACTGTGAGACTGACTACTGTTCGGCATTCGCACGTGTATGAACCAGTGACGTAATTAGGTTCAAATGTACATAAATTATATATTCGGCAGTCACGAGTCCCAAACAACATAATAATCTTAATACAGTCTGTTCTTGAAGTGGTTTCCATTGTGACGGTGCTGCAGTCGCATTTTCTCGCCCGTCCTGCAGATCAGCTTCACTCAGCTATTGCCGCCAATATCACTGCATGCTCCATACGGGCCATTAGTCTCGTGCTCTCTCGCGTGGCTTGCCTCTAGGGGAAGCTAATATAGATTTGCCGCCTAGTTGACCAGCGAGAGGAAGCTGTGTGATACAAGTGCGAGTGTTGCAATGACCCCAATGTCCAGTGGCAAGCCCTACTGTGTTACAACTCCGCTGGACAATCGTGATAATAGCCCAAAACAAACAGGAAATGGGCAAAAGGCTGTATGATGCGCTTTCATAGGAGTTAATTGTTCGGACTGGCGGTGATTCGAGTTTCCAGTGATTTGTGGATCTATATCCCCAGTAATATAAAGAAATCGGTTCACTTTGCAAGATCTAATACTTTCCTTATTTTCAATTTTTCAACAAAGGAGTCGTTGCATGATCATATCCTTCTCTAATTGTGTAGGAGATATGTTTGCAATCGACCCACAACACTGTGTAAACCGTAATGCAAATTATGAATGCAATTTTCAATCTGTACATATACAGCTCTTAGCCATAAAATAACCTGTTTTAGTTGTGTTTGAAGTCTCAGCCACCATGAGCTAGATTATTCAGCTGCAATGTAATGACTCGTTCCAATCCTTTTCACTTTACGTGAACAAAAGGATTTTTCGTAAACCAAACGAAAGAAAGAAAATGCCCTGTAAACCCTGTCAGTATGGATACGATTTTTAAACAGTCCGGAATAAACGAGTTCAAGTTTTACGACAAACAAATATATTTTTCGTCAATCGATATTCCGAGAAATTGTTTCTACTTTGAAATATGACTGGTATATTAAGATAGGCATAAAAGGTTTAACCTCCTTGGCGCCCCAGGAATGGATTTCGTATCGGATGACTGAAAATTCCGAGCTCTTACCCAGATGTAAATATAACAAGAGTGGTATTTTCGACCACTTTGTGGGGTCCGCCGATTCCGGGCTCCTTGGTCACGCAATCTCTCCCAGGAGTCTCGGTAACAAGTCATCATGAATCTCTAGAGGATCCGAACATGGAGCAAATTGCCTATCAGACCTCGACACGCACACATCCGGGCAATCAGGGCATGATATGGCGGAAGTGGACCAAAATGGCCGCCGGGGACTATCAGCTCTTCAATTTCCAAGTCGTTGCTGCCAGTACTTATTGTAAAGGATGTCAAAACACGGTCAAATTGCAGTATGTCCAGTTCGATACTTTCCGGAAGTGAGAGACGCATGGCTAAATGACTTTAGCTTCGGGTTTGATGCCCGAGCAAGCCGTTGCCATGGAGACAAGACATAATTTTCCCCATTAGGCCAAGTGAGAAGTTAAATACAGTTTATCATTATCGACTGTTTTGTTACAACGGGAAAGTGTTTTAGCGTATCGGTCATACAATCAAGTATTCAATATAAAGCAATCAATAGTCAAGACCTGTGTACATCCGTCAACCGCTTTCACATGCTGCTCTATAGAATTCACCTAACAAAGGGGGGTAACTGGAAAGCGTGTGTCACAGCTAAACGATACTAAAGACGATGGCATATTTGAATGGAATGATTTGCTACGATTTAGAAGACAATCAATTTTGATCGCCGCTCCGGCTGCAGCGATAGTAAGAATAGTATAGTCAGTTACACAAGGCCTGCATTCCAGGAAGGCTGACGGTTCAGAAACATTCCTACTTTTTTGTCTCAGAGTGTTGATATTCAAACAGGCATACAATAAAAACATTATCGAATATGTATATGATGGTGGAAGTGAAACGAAATTAAACACACTCTCAAAACATGTCAAATCGACATTTGGATTAAGATTTATTTTCATATTAATCAGACATGTTAAATACGGAAAATGTCACCGGGAAACGGGCTGCAGACATTTACCAGCCTCGATTGTT
This sequence comes from Haliotis laevigata, assembly GCA_008038995.1. Lineage (NCBI taxonomy): Eukaryota > Metazoa > Mollusca > Gastropoda > Lepetellida > Haliotidae > Haliotis > Haliotis laevigata. Next base: position 20,701 of record VKKT01004455.1, on the reverse strand, counting down.
TGTCGGGACATTATTATTCATGCTGACAAAAGATATATGATAGCGCCACCTGTTGTACGTTTAAATCACAATTAATACTGAAACGCGAAATCCCGGCCATAAAGAAGCACTCACCATATGTACGATGTACAGGTGTTCACGTCGTCCTACTAAATCGATATGTGATCAGCTTCAGAGGTAGGACGCGTATATTTGTTTGCCATCTGTTGTATCAGATGTGTGTCAGTATTTACCCCCGAGCCTACACACAGCCAGTCAGAGTGAGTGAGTGAGTTTAGTTTGACGCCGCACTCAGCAATATTCCAGCTATATGGCGGCGGTCTGTAAGTACCAGACAATCCAGGGAACAACAGCATGAGCATCCATCTATGCAATTGGGAACCGATGACATGTGTCAACCAAGTCAGCGAGCCTGACGACCCGATCCCTTTAGTCGCCTTTTACGACAAGCATGGGTTACTGAAGATCAATTCTAACCCGGATCTTCACGTGTAGCCAGTCAGAAGTAGGCTGGCTATGAGGTAGATATTCTAACACAACCCACCCGTATTTACGTGCTTGTGATTTATGTAAGCCAAAATATGCTACTTCAAACTGTGTATCCCGAAAGTGAGTGGATGTGGTTTTACGCAGCTTAAGTAATATTCCACCAATATCACTGCGGGGTACACCAAAACTTGGCTGCACACATTGTACCCAGGGGGGCAATCGAACCCGGGTCTTCAGCGTGATGAGCGGTCGCTTTAACCATTAGGCTACCCCACAGCTTCGTATCCCGAAAGACGCTTGTGTCGAATGTGAAAGTGACTAATAATTGAATTCACATTCACATCAATTACCCGCCTGCCGTTTTACTTCGTTATTTCGTTAAATATGACTTTGTAAAATTGGAATCAAAACTACCCGGATGCAAAGGTGTTGCATAATGTCATATGACATTGATTCTCCTGACATTAAGCGTGGACACATTTATCCTTCCACACGATTCGTGAAATAGATAGGGTATTTACAAACAGTGGGAGGGCACATGCATCGGAAGTAGCAACATCCATCCTCGCATGTGCTATTTTCCTAACTCCGTATTATGCATAGTGTCTGCTCGGGTCACCCATACCGTAAACAGCAATTGTGACTTTCGCATATCTGGTTTACAAAACAAATTCCGCTTAGCTGTGACCTATATCAGATTTCAACACTGTACAGATTGATACAGACGTTGCGAAAGATCAATTCGGTTCATTACAAGGAAGAGTTGTTGGCTCAATGCGGATATATGAAGGCAGGCCGTTTTCAGGACTCCGTCTGTGAATGAACCTCCAGCTTGTAATGGGTCTCCGCTGGATATAAATGTCAACCATGTGCACTTATTTCAAACAGCCAGGTTATTGGGAAGCTTAAAGGCAAAACGAACCATATGCCATTTAAACAGGAGCAGTTGCACTTGTTATTACAGTCAATATTACAACAATCATTCAAGCAAATGGTATTTCTAGAGATGGGGTCTACAGCGTACATAGTCGGAGCGATCACGGCAGCTTACGTTTTTTCCTTTCGTATAATTAGGGACGATGAACATCGTGCGGCGAGAATAAACTAGAAATTACTATACATGAAAACGTCTGATCCCGAGTAATATATCGAGCATCAATGGACATAAATATGCTGCATCAAACATTCATTGTTGTTGGACATTCACATGAAAGATTCAACGGCGTAAAACTGGTTCCAAAGACAACACATTTCGAACTTGCTAGAGACATTTCGAACAACATTTATCGTCGACGATGTTCATAAACTACGGCACTTCAGTGGCTGTTCCTGATGGTAGTTGATGTGCCTAGCTCCATAAAACATCAACCCCATTCCCCTCAGCAAATGGATTCCACTGGTGCTGCAGAGCTTCACAAGATTTATCGATTTTGAAACACCGATATTTAATAACTTGTTCATTCATCGACCCTCTTGTAGCCAACATTCATGCCAATGTTGACGCCTCCGTTACATCTAGAGGCACTCCAACGTGAAGCCCAGAACGAATATTTCACTACCATGTCCGTAGTCGGTGAGGATGAAAGGTTAAGGTGATGATGTTACTGTTGATGAAGTCCTCAACATCATCGTGAAGGAGAGCGACCTCCGCGAACTTGAGATGATCTCAAAGATTAAACCCTCTCTCTCCATCATCGAGAACATAAGAATCTGCCCAACCCAGCTCTTGGGTTCTTTGACAAAGTAGCAAAGAACTTTAAAATACAAAAAGAACCTCAATAAGCTTTTAACATTGACATCAATCTGCGGCATCGATGTTTATCAAATGACGTCACACCATCACCTACAACAATCACAAACTTGATTGGAGATACATCCCAGCGGGAAGTTCCAAGAAACGGGTCTTAGGGGCATTTCCGGAACGCTAATGCTTCGTTTCCTTGTTTTTTAACTGTTTCCATGGAAATGACGGGTAAATATTGAACATCAATTTAAGAAGACGAGATGAGGGCAAGAGCGTGATAGCGGAGACAGTTTGATATATGTGATGAGAACTCTCTGAAAGTGAGTTTAGAAGATTTGTGAATCTGTTTAGTTAAATAATCGAATATAAACCAAGTTTTTTTTACACAGATTCCAGCTCTGTCGGTTGTTGAAAAAATCCGTGCGATAAAACACACCGGCAACCTATGCTGTAAGTAGGAAACAACGCTATGTATTTGTTTTTCTTACACCATAACAGCTGCGGCGAACTTCAGCATGTGTTAAAACCGTGGGATGCCAACAAATCAGGGTTTTTGTTTGAAGGGTTCCCACAAAACGCTGCTTACAGAACAGTATGTGTTTGTTCTCAAGGAATTCAATAGAACATACACACATCATAGACGAATTTCACGCCCAATCACTATGGAAGCACAATAACTCCTGTCGTGACGTAATTGGTCGTTACGCTGGTATTGTTTTACACGTGGTACACTCGGGTGACGTCGATATGTAACCTCGGAGCACGCTCTGCTTTTCGAAGCTCTGGATTTCAGTTTAGCCGTGAGAGGGCTGAGTTAACTGCTGAATTTGTACAGATGTTTTAGGTGACATGTTCCTAAGTATCAATATCAGATATCGCTATATCATCGGTAGGTATATACATGCAGTTGCCTCAGCTATGGGATTGTAATTCAACCCAAAACGAAGCAATTATTACTTTTTCGTACATTTTGAGGACATTGTCATTAATCTTCCTATCCAGGGTTTCGCAAACATATTGAATATCGACCTTGTTATAATGCCGGTTAATCCATCCAACCTGTGACTACAAATAATATATTTTTGGGAAAATCTAAAACGCGTTTGTCGGTATGAATAGACCACATAGTTGTTATATTCATATATCTTAGATTATAATATTTCTCTATGTGTATCTTGCAAAAGCAACCAATTATGTCTGTGAGAAAGGAAAACCTAAGTCGTTAAAAGTCGCCTTCAGCAAGGACATCGTTACTACCATCAGAACCAGTATTTACAATATTATCGTGAAAACAGATGGCATGGAATGACGGAGCATTATCTGTCCAGCTGAAAGCAGTAGATGGTCTTGTTTCTCCTGGACTGATGACCATGCCAGACAGGTCAACACACACTAACAGTTATCACAATGCTGTAAATCACAACAGTCTCTTGAGTCTACTGACCAGGAGTGCCGAGCATTGACGGTCAATTAGTCCAAACATAACAGTGTGCACAGCCTCAGAGGTGGTCACTTTGAAAAGAGGGGGCCATTGTTGTCTGTGTACATTCTTAACACCGCGGACGGATCGCCACACAGTATCGATCTCGCGTCACTTCTTATGGAAATCTGCCACGCGAGATCTCGCGAGACACTACATAACACGTGCAGTTGGCACTCTGATCTTCAGAAGAGATTTATACTCTTATGCTCAATTCCTTTACGAAAATCTGATTGAATCTTGCGGGAATGGTATTCTTAACATTCCTTGTACAAATATTGACATACAAACCGCCATTCCCCCTTTGTTGGCGTGACAATAACCAGATGAAACATTATAAATATTTCAGACTGTGTATACAAAAAGGCAACCGAGTTTCTTCAATTACCTATAAAGCCTAAAGCATAGATGACGCTCTCTACTTTGGTGGGCCCTACAGTTCCCGCGGGTTTCCCAAAACAAGCATCCCCACCAGTCGAGCTCAGCAGGAAGAAATCTCATTGATGCCAAAAGGTCACTCTCGTGGGAGGGCTGGGCATGTTGTGTGTTGACTTAATACAGGTAAAGTACTTATCTATTTGCAGGGGGGCTAGCACTTAATCTATTGGCTCAGTGTTTAACGTCAATCTCATCAGCTGAGTCTCGGTGGAGCGGCTATTAAGATGCATTGGTGTGTATATTGCAGAGAACATGGATATGCATGTACACGAACATTGCTATATAATTCAATTTCAAAGTCCAGACTTTGTGGAGAAGGGAAAGGCAAATGACGCAATCAAAACGGCTTTGTTTTCCTATCCATTGGGAACAGATGGTTGACGTGTGGGTGGATTAATGCATGGATGAATGCACACCGTATGCATGGTTAGTGGATGCATGCATAACTATGTGAGACATCTGTAGCAGAGAGATTGGGCAGGAAATATTGTCATATTCCAGAAGCTTCTGCGCAGATAAAATTGCAGATGGATAGACAAATACATTTTGTGGATAGATAGATAGATAGATAGATATATTTGAGGACAGGATAACATATACATCTCCGGGGATAGGTAAATTAACATATTAAAGAAGAGGTACTCTTACATATTCGGGAACAGCTAGATTGAGATATTCGGAGACACATGGACAGATATGTTCGGTAACGGACAAACGTTTTCGGCTACAGGTAGACTTCTAAATTCGGGGACAGGTAGACAAGCATATCGAGACATGTGAGACAGACAGCTACTTGCAGACAGATAGGTTGTTACAATTGTCATAGCGACAGATGGCATATCCAGGTGTTGTCAATTGAGCTGAATAACCTTTGGGGTTTTGAATATAATCCAGCCATGCAGTTGTCACATATATTTATTTGCACACCTTCTTACAAAGTGGAGCTATAGAATATCGAAGGTCATGACCGAGTCCAACCTATGGCGTATTAGTTTCAAGAGCCTAATCCCGTCAACAAAACAACAAACACAAGCTTGTTGAAACTTGTGCTAAAACATATCACTCCAGTTCAACACTATAGTTTTCTCAAAAATCAATCGTTACTCGTGCAACAGAATACAGGAAGGACAATTGGAATTCACATCAGCGAGCATGGCGTCTAATGCTTTTGTTTTTCAAATGTTGAGCAATGTTCTGAAGTGACATATCGACCTGACTCCACTCTAGCTAGCATAAACCCGTGACATGTTTACTGGATTACATCATTTGCATGTTGGTAATTATCTTCCCTCACAATCAAGAATATCTTATTTCAAAACGCTTCGTGCAACGTTACAACGGTTACCTGATGACGCATTTGTAACGCCGTAATAGGTCTTACCAATAATATATGTATATGTGAATATGTATATAATACAATCCATTTTTCAGGACATCACAAAACATTCTTTGTTTTTGTTTTCATTTACTCCGTATGTTAACAGTGAACGTCAAAAGACGTATTTATAGCTTTCAGAAAACATGCCGGAAGATACGGGTATAGTTTATTACGGGTCAACTTCACGATTATGTTACGGGCAGTTGGCGGTCATGACCTCAGGACCAACTAAGCCAGACAATGGTTAGTCAGATTTACTTTACAGAACGCTGGTAGTTACCCTTAGAGCTGTGAAAAAGCGTCGTTCTTTCATGTAACCGCAGTTGCACGTGTGTTGTTTTATATCGTTCACACAATAACGGTAAATACTGCACTGAGGATTGAATTTGAAAAACACGAAACCTATACCATCAAGAAAAGTTGCATTGGGGAATTCTTGCAAATAAATAAATTGTTCGTGTGGATATAACGGTCTGATTAAGTTACATTATTGGCGGGTATTATAAAACTGCTTTGGTATGTTCCATGTGTATGGTATATGTTGTTCCAAGACTTTGTACCAACAGCATTAAGAATGATAAATCCTTATGGATCCAGGAACATATCTGTCGTATTTTAATGGACTTACGATGATAGATCTCATACTGATACATCGCAGTTCAGTTATCATCTACCATCCATCATAACCTCACCAGTTACTACATTCCTGATGCAACTACAATCAACTTCCCATGCACATCTGGTCATACGAGGATTTTGAATTTTGATCTTCCATGCAATAACAGAATTAATATATGAAATTTCTAATCGGCTTTTGGTCGGTTTCTTAATATTTGCACAGTATGTTCCAAATGAACTGAGGGATAGTACGAATTTTTAATTTATAAATACATTGCACACTAAATGCACCTTGTAGGCGGGTCTAACTGAGGTTTAATGTATGTGTAATGGTCTGAAAATGTACCGTTACAGCCTCATATCTTACCTTTCGCCATTTCTTCTCTATACGTCCTCTCGATGAACTGAAACAAAGAAGATCGGGTTAGAGTGTGCGATTAATTATTCACAAAGCAATAACGGTAATATAATAACCGATTAACACCACGGCCCATAATAACACCGAGGCAGCCAGCGAGGGAAGCATGTCTTAATCAAGCCATCACGTAATTGCTAATAATTTATGATATTTACACATTGCTGAAGCAAACAGGATACGGTCTTGTGCCAGTGATTATGTAAAGAACGGTAGATGATGGCCCTGATTCCGGCCAGATAATATCCTCATTACTGTTGAAGTATTTTACATCAGTTTTAAGCCATTTCAGGTCAGGAAGTAGGTTGTGTTGAAGAGTATGTACACATGTCAGTGGTACTGTCACGCTGAGCTATAAAAACCGAGATTTATTATATTATCAAGCGAAGGTTTACTAACATAGCGTTGTGGGTGGATACAGGTGTGAGAGCGCATGTTGTTATACGCCGCTTTCTATATATTCCCTGCACTACAAAGGATGGACACGGAGATGCTTCTCGTGATTTACGCATTTTCCCACTCCTTCCTTGAGATGAGCGAATGTTTATCAATAGGATGTCCCCCATCAGCTCAAACTGTTTTGGAAATTGATGAGGGTATCATATTTTAAAGCGTCGGATGTCGGGATGGAGAGAAGGAAGAATATAAAAAGAGGAATCTTGGGTTGGGGAATGGAGATTGAAAGAGTAAAGGTATGATGAAGAAAAGAATATCAAACTGGAAGGGAAGATCGATGAGAAGAACAGAAGAAAGGTTGAATAAAACAGAGAGAAAGAAAGAGCAAAGGTGAAGGGGCAGATGGGCGGAGAGAAGATGACAGTCAAGGATAATAACTGGATTGATGGACAAGATGAAGATTAAATCGAAGATTACTGAGAGGAAGGGGAAGAAGTGGTGAGATCAAAAGATGTGATGAAAGAGAAGTGACAGGCAAACGAGGGAGAGTCAGAGCAAACGAGGGAGAGATAGATAAGTAGAAGATAGAGAGAAAACGAATGAGTCAATAAATATTAACGTGTAAAATCTCTGCTACAGCTTCCCGGCGTTGTATAACACGACATCGACATCGTGGATATGCATGCAGCAAGCAAGGTGCGTGCTGTGTAATGCAATATTGATCCGCATTGTACTTAAAATGCGCCAAGTGCACACATGGCATTGTGAACGTCCCACTGTGACCATGTCATCAATTAAAACCTAAACCTGCGAACAACCTATATCGATATTTATTAAATCAAGGTAACAGACCTGTTTTATCAAGATATCAAGAATCAATACTTTGCCGTCCCCGTGATATGAATCACACTTTGTGAGCATATGTTCCTCAATAGCCAACAGATGTTGCTTCTGAATTATCAAAAGGTGTGGGTCGACCAATACACGTCTGTAGGTGTTGGCAAGCATAGAAACTACCTGCCAGCTTTCTATCAAATACCCTCAAACATCTATCTAATTAGTCCAATGTCAGACCGTAAGCCAACAGGTTTTGTAAATATTTCCATGGAATGTAAGATGTATTGATAGGTAAAATGGACGTGACATCCCCAAAATGCATATTTGTAGATATCGTATAGTGCATCTGCTACTTGCACTCGGTGCAGCTACTGCAATGGGTGCTTTCTTCTGTAACTAATCCAAGAACAACCTTGAAATAATTTATCTCTGATAACAGCAATGAACAGGTTCAAAAGCACAACTGGGCTATTTATACTAAAACAAGGCTACACGTGGCCTTCTGTCGCAATGAACACATGGATGCGGAGGCCTACCTTTCTGTTTCATATGTTTTACCAAAGTTTTATCATTTTACACCATCTCTGCTGATCACCGATTCTTTGGCAACATCATTACTTGTACCGTCCGTTTTGCTAACAACATCAGTATTCAAACTTTTCACAGAAGCCAGTATTGGTAATTGGTGTGCAAGTATGCATGAAATCTAAATACAATCGGTATGAAATGAAACCATGGTGCATTAAATAAAGGTATGTATCATGCGTTATATTATATTAAGTTAATTTTGTTCAATTGTTTTGAATATACATTGTCCATGTGTGGTGAATATTTTGTTAAATGAAATGTAAAGAGTTTTCCGGGATATTGGATATGTTTAAGGCTGACTGGAGTATGTAAATAGTGTAAATGTTGGTGAATTTCACAGGCGAATGAACATATTCAAATCATGTTTTTTGTTTGTCAACTGATCTTTGTCGCAGACAAAGTTTAAGGTTGATTCAATGGCACCTAGTGCAATTAATTACGTCACTGTCACTGCACCTTCAACCAGCACGTACATCGTGCAAGAAGTCATAAAAAACGCATGAAATATGCAAGCCCTCGCCATTCGTTTGACGTTCATGTAATGTAAAAGTTTTTCTTGCAGTTAATACTCTCAGCAATTATCCATAATGGCCGCCGGTTAAGCCTGCGAGTCACATCGGCAATAACCAGTCACTATGGCGGCTAGTCATGCAATCACTGTATCAATTAATATCTTGTGCAATAATCATAACTTGTAAGGATGCTCTCTCATCTAGGAATTGATCTTACACGAATCCGATCGGTTTTAAATATAAACCTGTGGTTTCGAAGCGTATCATTTATTTCTGCTGCTAGATCAAACACTCTCAAATCAGCTGCATGCAGAGAGGCCAGAAATTAGTGAATTGGTAGCTTGACAAGGGCCCTTCAACATCGATCTCCAGCCCTGCCTGGGGTTATGTACGTAACGGCGGCGGTAGTGGTGGTCTCCTACAATCGACATTTCAGTACACGGACAGAGATTTGGGTGTCAGTTACATGTGTGTATGATCATTAAACCTAGCTAGACAATTACACCAACAGGTCTTCGTGAAACTGGGAACCAACACGGATAGCGGAATATATAGGAAATATGGGTTGAGAACTCACTGTATGTTAAAACCAGCATTCATAATGCATAAGATCTGCCTGTCCTGCATGTACATGCATGTACTGCATGATAATGCATGTATCCACTTCAGCTGGAAGTATTCACGGACCTATTTCGCTATCTATATGCCTCTACAATGATTGTCTGTTAATACCCTTGTGTCTATATGCATCTGTGAGTATATATTTGACGAGGTAATGGCAATGTTCCAGTTGAAAATGAAATGTAAATGAATGTCATATTTTTTGTGTTCAGATGCATTTAAATATATCCATATGCCGATATGCATGTTCACACATGTCAAACCTATGCTCATAAATCTCGAGAAACTTCCCGAAGCATCAATATGCATTATAAATGCTCTGTTGGTTTTAAAAACACACACAAAAGAACCTGTAGTGTCTGAAATCGCACGTACTTACGTACATGCTTCCTATATGTTTGCTACTTCCCAGGAGTGCCATGTATGCAATATTAGATTGGTAGGGTATTACTTATTTACGTGAAACATGTAAAAGTGTCTTTCGTCATTTGTTCAAAGTGAAAAGACATGTTTGAACTACCTAGAAATGTTACTATTGTCTCATATGCAACCGTTCTAATTTTTGGGGTCACTTCAACTTCAATCCCCACAGAAATCCCGTAATTAGAATAGGATACAAGGAAGAGTGCATTTGGGAATTACAGTATCTAACTTGCAAAAAGCACGAGTGGAGATTTTGTTGATACAATATGTTTCTGCCTGACTAGATATTCAGCCCTGGCACAGTGAGGTGACGTTCTCGACTTCCTTGGTATGACTCAGACGTTTGACAGATATGGACACGAACACGGATCAATACTTCCTTTGTAGTTTTCGTCAGCGTTTAGAGCGCTACGAAACCCTATACCTTCTGTACGAAACGTAAGGCTCTCGAGTCATTATTGAATGGAAATCAGATAAGTGAAGTACGAAACTAAACTCCAGTTTGATTCCATGGTGCCAGGCGGATTGAGAACAATCTGACCAATTAGAGCCGCTGTTACATTTGGGAATGTCAATATTCTAACATGGCCATCGATGGAGACATCCTGATACAGAGGAGGGTAAAGTTTGGCAAGCGGAGTTGAGGTCCAGGGATCGAAGTGGCATTAGCAGCTGTTTGAAGGAGTAATACCTAATCGATTACGACACCAATAGGGACGAGAAGGGAAGCACGACCCGATTACGACAAGCACGACCCGATTACGGTAGTCGCTTCGATCCAGCTTTAACGACTGTCGTAATCTGTGTTGGCAAACATGGCGATAGATCAGTAAAAGAAGTGACCAAGTCGAAAAAGACGATCGAACAGACACCCTCTTGAGAAACAAGAGACGCGAGCCTGTTTGCACATTCTCGCGGCTCATCCAGTTCAGCAAGACTGCCGAATTATGCCAAAATTGATCCTTTTCTTGAATTAAATTTAGATATTTTCCTAACTATGTGTATTCAACACTGAAAAAAGCCAATATCACGCACACAATGTTATGAAAGAAGCGAAAAGCATTTATGCCGCACGACATTCAGACTTCTTTGTGGCATAATGGACATGTGTGATGAGATACTCCGAAAAAGAAGTCACGGAAGACTTGCAATTAGTCCTGGGCTAAGTGAGTTGCACTTAGATCAATACTTCTTACGTCTGTCTGAGGCTGCATCGTATCGGATGACTGTAACGCGTGAGCCTTCCGCAGTCATTCAACGAGAAACTGGAGGACACGAACTTTCTTCAGTGTCTAGGTGATCACTGGCTCAACGTTATTATTCAATTAACATGTCTACACCCTCTGTCTAGTATCACCCTCGCTGTCGACCCATGAAGACAAATATACACTAGGACGGTGGGGATTTTTTTAGTTACCTCAGCAGCCTTACCATTCTCATGTTAAACTGCGAGTGCCACAATGATACATATTGGTCTTGAGGTTCATCAGTAAACAATGGATACGATTATTTCCTGCAGCACTTCGATTCCACTGATCCCGACATCAGCAGCCAAGAGGTTCCAATGTCTAGTTCTGCGAGGATGGTTTTGGGTAATAAGATTTCATGCGTCGCTATTCTAGGATTTGAGATTCTGAGCTAAGCGAATTTCACGGATCACATTCAACAGTAATCTTCCAGAATACAATTAAGAAAGAAGTGATTTCCGGGTATTTAACACATAGCACGTGACGCGGAGAGATACACTAATATAGTTTTATGAGTGAAACGAATGCCTCGGAGTATTAGTCCCGATTAGTGTAACCGATGTAATTGGAATATCTTTACCGGGATTAGTGCAAAGTCTTTAAGCTTATCTGGGGAAATGGAAAATAATTTCACTAAAACATATTCCCAAACATGCGTGAAAACATCGTAATCTTAGAATTATAAATAGCTTAGGTTCATCAAAGTTTCCCAACTTGTAACACTTGGGGAAATTGCACAATACAGAAAACATGATTGACTCTAGAAGCTGCTTAACGTAAAATGAAAGTTAACACGCGAGGAAACAGTTTTCTCATACGTGGTCATATTATTGCCGGCCTATTAACCCCATCCCTTGCAACTTCCCGTTAGCAATAGAAATTGGATGAACACATTCTGTATATGCATAGCGACAAATATGGTCATTGTCTCAAGTGAATATATAGAAATATGTCACGGAACAAATTTCCCCTTTCGTCCCTGCAACTCTTGCATTAGAAAAAGGCTATTAATACTTGGCATTCTGTTGGAATCCTTTGAAGAAAATCTTATTATTTGTGCCCATGCATTAGGCTTTTGTTTCAACTGTCTGTTATTGGAGATTGCCGTTCGTCTATTAGGTGGTTTAGTGACATTCAAATCCCTCAGCTAGACATCGTTCATCAAGAGATACTAGTATCGACACGTTTGTCTACCGCCTACGAGCTTGTACCGAAAGTCAAAGAATGCGAATACATATACACCGAGTGCAGTATAGGACAAAGGTTTGGGACATATGCAGACACGATACCCACAATCATAACAGGTGCGCCTTAAACGTAAGAAAAGGAAGACACTCCTTACAGGACCGAGCTTTCATTTATGCCAGAGTGAATGTTTCATTATGGCTTCAAGATAGAACCCTGAACAGTCAATATAGCCGAAGAACGAGTCATATTTCCTGTTGGCAAAGTTCCAAGGTTTAAAGTTTATATTCTTTAGTTACGATAATTGCTTCCAGTCATGAAGAAGGAATATTACGGTATTCAACTTCCCCCATGCCTGTCGGGGTCGAAAACAAATGCACAACTACGTGTTATTTACATGGTATTGCTAATTTCCATTCCTCTTGGCTTTTCTGTTCTGTTAACTTTTTTAGCAAGCTTTCGAATCAATATTCGATTTGCACAAATAATGCAAAATCCAAACATACATTCCATTGCCGTGTCTCTGTATCAATAAACACACTCTTTAGCATGTATAATAAATGATGTTATTGTTCAAGGAGATCGAATATCCAAATAATTTGAACAGACAAAAGTGACAAATACACAACCCTTCATTCTAATGTATATTTGCCTTCGATTTTTATTCTTAGTGAAACACACAAAATCGTGTACAATTTTAACCCATCAGATTCATTCAGCACGTCTATCCAATCCTTTGATTAAAGTACAAGCCTTCATTAAGGCTACATAGTTGTTTATAGGTTTTCAAATCCGATTCAGTCTTGTGTTCACGTATGGCGGACGTTAATTACAGAATTCCATTACAAGTCTGGAAGCTAGATCGATTCACATCCTTCTAACATTTTTTAGATATCGACATCAGCTTTGTGGTCTCTTAACCCATTAACCAAAGACCTAAAACACAACATCGAGCAAATCCTTTACTTAATAATCCCAATGATCCTATTGCAACGAATACCTTCCAACCAATCTTTGGTCAAATGAGATGTATTTTTGCATCTACTAAATCAACCATCATCGTATGTCGACTCGAGAACAACATGAGTATCAGAGGTAGCTTTCGTCTTAATTTGTTAATATACAACGGATCGTAATGACTTTAACTAATGGTCCGGGGGATCCAGTTCCACGATAAAAGACAGTCCGGTAAAAGCTCAAGATGAGGTAGAAATTAAGTCTTTTCTTTTTTAATGATGTCGCGGAATATATGTATGGTTTTGGTCTCTCCGAATGTACTTAGCAATTACAGGGCCTAACAACACGATTATCCCGTTCTGAAGTACCTGCAGCAAATTACGTGGATGGAACAGCGAGCTGTAGATCAAAGAGTCGGCCTTTCAGGTGAAACATCCAAAAGTGAACTGACTCGTTGGAAGATTAATGTAGGCCTAATTGATAGTCAACGGAATTAAATTGTATTGATTACACCTGATGGAACTAATGTGACGTCAACTTTAGATACAATGTCACAAAATCGTGTCCTTAGTGTCGTGTACTGCGGAGAATATGCAGAGCATGAATTTCCTTTTTTTTGCTGCAGAACTCTACCCAAAGCAAATCATCCACACGTTTGATGCAGGTTCACATCTCTGAAATAATGTAACGCTGTAATCATCTAGAGGATATTATGCCTTGGCCGTAGAAGGAATGAACGTTAAGTTATGAACTGACGTCACTATTGCTGACGTATCCCATTGCAGTAACGCAATGTCAGTCTAAGGTTTGCAATGCGTTTGTTGAAAATGCAGTGTGTTGGAAATAGAAGGCATTTTTCAAATGCCAGTGAAATAAGTCTGGCTTAACGTTTAGGAATTCTTGTAATATAGAAATTAGGGGAATTTATCAGCAGCTGTGATTGACAGCCGTTGAATGTCATTGAAAACAAGTCGGGTAATAAAGCTCAACGACTACTTACGTTTGCTTAAGAAACAGCCATGTATAAACTGATAAGATTCATTCAAGGATTCATTTATGGGGTCTGATAAGAGTTGGCTCATTCAACGGTTCTCTGTCTTGGAACACACAAGGTAAGAAGACGTATACGTTTCACTGGGTATTAGGTGAAAGATTACAGGCGAAAAACCAGCTGCTTCAAAGTACGATTACTGCCACGGTTCGTATCATGGGCATGTCTGTTTTTACATTTACACCACCAATGTTTGGCGTTTAAAATCTCAGTAGGTTGGGTGTAAATCTGGAGTTGTGTTTTGTCTATGCGACAGCATGACGAAAACGGCATTGAAGGAAACGATTTGTAACGGTTAATAGAGAACATAGGCTGAACATGAGTGTGGCTAAGACACTGCTAACATGAATGGACTATGCTTTGCCAAAACATAGCAACTGTGATATTACTATCAGTGGTAATAACGTCATGAGATTATGATAAACAATTGGCGCCTCGATGACACGTGATCTACAGTTCACGGTCCCGATCCACAAAGCGTTCGTAGCGTTACGAGTTGTCGTAAGTACATACTATAGTTTCAGCTTACGACTACCAGTACTTCATACATAACGGTCTATGGACAGCTGAATCTCAACCAAACAATGCTTGATGCTGTGGCGCATACTAAGTAGTAATCAGTGATTAATACTACAATTATCATTATCATTTGGAATTTTTGTTTGGATAACGGTGTTACCGATAATAATGGTGCGTGGCATTAGTGGATGGAGTTTAATGCTGCAGGTAATTTCTTGGTCCAAACAATAATAAAACCAGACCTGCTATTAGGCTACTTTTATCATTCCGATGATTAAAAGAAAATATCCTCTGGTACTGTAACGTAAAGCTTATTTGTAAATGGCATACATACAAACCAAAACAGCTCCCATTACCAGCACCCTACACCACGCGTTGTTGCAGAGCTCGTAAGTGTTAGAGCTCGCTAATTGGCTGAAGCCTTGGGCCTATCACCAATCAGTCGGTCGATCAGAGGGTGTAGGGAGTGATGCCCAAGTCGACAGTAATACCAGGTAATGATCGGTCTCGGCAGTTACTATAGCTGTTAAACAAGTCAAACGCCAGGCCTTAATTCACACTTCCAGACAAAAGCAAACTGGAACCCTTCATGCAGGGCTGTCCAAACATGCCAACTAATTTCTTCCGGGTCTCTTTGAAAACTTTTTTGGAGAAGAAATCTGGTTATTGTAAACATTCAGCTAAATTTATTAGTCTGTACTCATCAGTCACGTTACGGTTAATTAGTACAGTTGGCGTGTCCCCGTTATTTGATCAAGATAAATGGTTTTGAAGTGAGATGGATCAGAAGAAACGGTTGTTTGCGTGTAAATGTTTGTACCATTCCATGCTCGCTAAGTTACAGTTCTCTTTCTCTCAGATGATCTTTTGAGAAAGTAGCCAGAAGGTACATATGGGTTGACCGCCATAACCATTTAATGACCAACGTGTTGACTGTTCAATGAAGTGACATTAACTACTCAGATTATTGGCTCGAAATGGCCGCTTGGACACCAGCAACTGAAGAATGTCATCATCAAATGAAACTGTCAAGGAACCAGGGAACTAATCAACAACGCAACGCTGATTCCCAATCACCTTCCTATTAATATGTACATAGTTTTACTTGTAAACAGGGGACGTCTGTAACTAAGAAACTGAGAGGTAGACTGACCGTTCAAACAATGGACTTGATCAACAAGCTGATAAAACTAAAAACTCAGTCTGCCGATCAAAACCAACTGACAAACCAATCAGCCAGCCGCGACACAATTCTACTGCAAAACAAGATGTGCCAGCTGCATGAATCCAACCCGCTACATGTATAGGTTCTTATCATCCCAATCGTGCAACTATGCCAAAAGCAGTATCCTTTATATTCAAATTCCAACAAATCTACATCTACGTGCAAGGGTGTATGACCCGTCCTCACTTCAGTTAATGTATCGCGTCTGTTGCCAAATTGCCACACAAGACATGGAAATAAGGTTCACCTAGGAATCAATGCTTCGTGTTACAGCCGATCTGACTCTGTTCCCCGCGGAGAACAGACATGCATAGTCCGACCTTTGAAGGATACTCTGCAGAGGGCTCTGCTGTCCGCCATTATCGGCAATTACACTACAGCACCAGGAGTGTCAGACCTCAGTGGTCAAATCTCTGCCGTATTATCTACAAGGTGTTCGAGGAAAATGCGCAAGGAAACTTGGGTTTTAATTACACAGCTCGGTAACTAACAAGAGACTACTCTGAGACTTGCAGTGATATCCTAGCGAATGTATTTTCCGAATGGACGGATTTCCTTTGATCATTTTTTCCGCCATAATTCGAAACGACTGCTGAACACTCCATCCATACAGACTAGTACATAGTTTCACGTGTTC
The DNA here is from genome assembly GCA_008038995.1 of Haliotis laevigata. Lineage (NCBI taxonomy): Eukaryota > Metazoa > Mollusca > Gastropoda > Lepetellida > Haliotidae > Haliotis > Haliotis laevigata. The sequence goes on along the minus strand of VKKT01004455.1, from coordinate 3,941 downwards.
AAACTTAAACAGAGACAATTAATTTTGTCTTTAGTGTAAACATCGGCATTTTGACGGTTAATGGATCTGTTTACCAAACTTGCATGGTGTGTTGGTAACTTTAAAACCATGATTTGGTCTCACTTGTATCAGATATTTCAAAATGACAGTAAACAACCCTTCCAAACGGAGATGATTTCTTGCTTTCTTCGAGCATTGAAATACAAGCACATAAGTCCTTTCTGGAGAAAATGACCGTTTTCAATCTGGCAATCAGTGGAGATTGGTTCGTATCGTGTTTGAAGGAACTGATTCCGGAACTCGTGTTTGCACAAACTGAGACTAAAAGCAGATGCAGTGTAATCCCCGCCGTGACTCCAACATGAAAATAAATATGCATTTGCGATGCTTTTACGAAAATCATGTTTGTGGTTTGGCCGAGGAGTTGGTAACACAAGACTCCTCCATCTAGACATGTATATTAAGCCCTAGACTGTACTACGACAGCCGTGCCCTTACGTCACCTCAAGGTGATATGTTTTGATAGACTCATGTTGCCCCCCTATACTCGGAATGCACTATAAACATGCAGAAACATACTTTCAATTACTTTCATTTTACTCAGCCTAGATACGGGAAATTGTTTACTCGGTCCTAAAATACCTTAATCCACTTTTCGTAAAATGATCCTGGACAAACGCCATAGATGTTCAGCACTCTGTGACGTTTGCTGTTTACAATGGAATCGCGCTTCACGGCTGTTCGCTACCAGAGGCTCAAGATTTCCTGTGCTTTTTAAAAACAAAGTCTCTGAACTTTTGTTGCAATCTGAAATACTTCAATAGTTCCGTCAGGTGAGACACATCCGCTTGAGGAACACAGTGAACGGCTGTTGTTCGTGTTAACGTGCGGAAGAGAAATGACGAACTTGGAAACTAACGAAAAAAAATGACGGTCTGGTGATGCTCCTGTGGCGAGAACACACGAGAACATGCGAGAAGATCAGACTAGCATATGGGAAGGGACTGGTAAGCGCATACCCATCCTAGCCTGTTGATCATAAAGCGATTGTTGCACAACAGGGGCGAGTTGCATTTAGTTTAACTTGACCTTCGTTGCCAAAACCTGTCGTAACTGTTGTCTCAGAGGCAGCATTGATGAAGACCAGAGTTCCCGAACATGGGAAGTCTGTGATACCCTAATAATCACTTCTTTGTAAAACATTTCGGAGAAGCTTCTTTGCAGGCTTGGGATTTGGTTTATTAAAGATGACAACATTGCTAAAACATGTTTGATATTTTTTTCGGCAAGCTTCTAGGCTGCCAATAAAGGCCACAGGAACTTACTCTTCCATTTCATATCTCCAGGCTTATAAGCCATAAATGTCCGGTGCAAAACAATTGAAAGCACGCCATGCATACGTACATCCACTGATTATTCTACCGTATTACGTCTTCAATGAGACCAGTTACAAATTCTTTTGTCAGCATAGGTTAATGGTTTAGGCCTTGGTCTCTGTTTCTTTCCCCGATACTCTTCCATTTGGCACGTCATATCAGATCCTGATGTATGACTTTCTTAACGCTATAGCACATGGTAGTTTATGAGTTCATGTGATTCCTCCAAATGTTTTCAAGTTGCATCCATGAATAATGGATAAAATTAACTCTACATAATGTACCCGAACCTGACGTGACATGACGAAAGCCATACAACTTCAATGAACATGATTAGCCCAAGAGTCATGAAATTCCCAGACCGTTTAAATTATTCATGCATCAATTGTTCCTGTTAGTTCACCACTGGTGCCACCAAATGTACATGTTAACATTCTCTTGGAGCCTTCATAATCGTCTGTCTGACAGAAATGTTATAAGTGTTTGTTTTAATGGGCTATGAATATTCTGCCTCATGGCGGCAAATTGGTCATTAATCCAAGTAGTAGGATGAACATGACACAGACACAACTGGAAATTGTAAACGGGGGGCTATAGCCAATAAAACGGTAATAAGATGTCTTGTTACAAGTTTCGGAAGGACTAGGGAAACAAAGGTAAAGAGGGGCGTAACTTACAGCTTATGTTAAATGTCACACGTGTGAACTCAGATAACTAAATGTTAAAGAATACCTGGTGTATGCCTGCAGATAGGAGTTTAAGTTAAGCGTTTTCAACGCATCCCGGGGCTATCATTTCCTCAAATAGCTTATCAGAGGGGCTGCATTTTCTCCCAATGAAACTGCTGAATGTCATTTCGTAGCAACGATTGTACATCATTTAAATGTGCATTTTAAAGCGGAACAATATCAAGATATACCTGGTTGCTGTAATGCTGCTTCGGTATGTGTCTGGTTTGTGTTATACCACCTCGACGTCGATGTTAAAATGTTATCATAATACCATTTCTTTACGTGCCTGTTTTATGTTATACCATATCGACTTTGAAAAATGTTATGGCAATCTTTTATGTGGATTACTACATAAATGATAATGATATCAGGTCATCTCGATATTATTTACTGTTATACCACAGTAGTGTTGTCTAAACTTATACCATTTTGTTAGGTGTCTGTTTTGTGTTAAACCACTTCGAGCTAATAAATGTTATAACATTTTTGTGTCTTCATTGTGCTGTACCACATCAATATAGATAACCCTTCAATCTCGACATATTCCGTTATTCAATACCAGCATGGTGCCTGGTACCCATATATGTGCCAGTTAACCTTTCAGCAGACACTGTTATCAATGTGATAATTATTTATGTCGCTTTCGAACCCACAGGTAAAGCTGGATCTGTGCAATATTTAATCCTGTAAGTACTTAGTCACATCTGGCTTGGGAATGTTATCTGCACCATTAACCGTCAAAGCTTTACAGAACTTTTATTGCACTAAATGGTGGTCATGCAAGGTACCCCTATTCCTCCATAACTCTTGGCAATTGCCAAGCACGCTGTTCGCAAGAGTAAGTATTGATAGGATATATCACTGTGCAGACTTTGAATTCTCGTAGAACAGATACACATGCGCATTGCGTAATGCCATATGTCACAGTATATCCGTATCTTGACAGATATATTACAACAGGTACATATCTGCAGCATGTGTTATGCTATACCCTCCACGGCGTCTTAGAAACGGTGAAGTGATCGTAGTTGTATATGTAGATACTAACAGCTCTGGTATCGGAGAGTGATAAGAAAAGGGACATGAAACGAAATACATCTGGAATATTCTCCATACTCTATAGCTTTCGAAAGGAAATAATCTGCAGTCTGTGTGAAAATACATCTGTGACATATTTTGCCGAATAAAAAGGACCATAGTGTTCTTTCTATTTTTAAGTTGTTTATCGTCATGCCTTTCGTGGAATGTCCAAATAAATGTTTTGTTTTTACAGGTGAAAATACAGTTGGAAAATGGTTGTACAAGCAACCGAACATATAACCAAATCAAATCACATCTCATCTACGCCCTGTTTAAAAATCAATGTTTAACCATGCAACATGTGTACGCATACAAACAGCATCTGCGCGCGCAGCGTGATGTCATTGACAGATTTGTGTGCTGCTGTTACCATACAATCGGCATGCTCGCCTGGCCAGTAATTATAAATAATTATTCAAGACGTTGCTCCACACTTTTCGTATGTTATATAATGATGAGAACACCACGAGCGATGTGTCCCAGGTATAAGGCGGTTAGCCAAAATAGGTAGTGAGTGTGCTTAAGCTACCAACATGGCTTCGATTTAATCAGTTAGACGTATTAGCAATACAACCTGGCTTCAAGGGAGACACCAAAATGGATTATATATATATTGTATCCAAATGAAAATCGGTGTTGTCATGTAGCCAGGACCTTAATAAAAACACTGCTTCATACAGCAGTTTCATTGCCTGACCAATCATTCTAATCAATTGTAATATCTTCGTCTATCAAATTATACTACTGCAATGCC
>VKKT01004454.1:39242-60247 GCA_008038995.1 Haliotis laevigata | reverse complement strand
GTCACGTGATATGCAAATTAGCCTGTGGCAGTGATGTTATGTTAAGTCATTGCTGTGCCGGAATGTGTTTGCCACAATGCCTTAGTTTCGGAAGTGACGTCATGTCCTGCATCGGGTTCATGACACACGATTGGACGGCTATTATCAATGCCATGCTCTTTATGAATGCAATTTATGGTCTAAGGTTTTAATCGTAAACGAATGGCGAACATGCAGTAGCTGCTGTTAAATACTGTACCGGATAATCGAGGTTGTACAATATTATGATGAAGTGCAATGGATAATCGAAAATGAGCAGTATTGTGATACAGTGCACTGGATAATCGAGGCTGTGCAGTACTATGATGAAGTGCAATGGATAATCAAATATGAGTAGTATTCGATACAGTGCACTGGATAATCGAGGCTTTGCAGTATCATGCTATACTGAACCGTATAAGCGAGGATTAGAAGTATTATGAAATAATGAACTGAGAAATCGAGGGTGAGTTAGTATTAATTCGACACATGTCTAAAATTCATACTTTGCTCAAGTGAGCTATAATTCTTTTTAATTGTTTCCTACATGTTACAAAAATAACGAGTTGCAGCTTCTGACCTCATACGTCAAGGCTAAAATTACAACGACGTCAATCCAGCTCGTTGTCTCCATATATGACCATTTCATATTTTGATCAAATGTCAGGAGAGTGACAGAACATATACTGTGAAAACACGCCATAATTTCCACCTAAAGTTATCATTGTAATGTATGTGTGCGTGCGTGCATGCATGCGTTCATAGTGCTTTGAACGATATTAAAACGTTTCAGTATTGATGAAAACATACTGAAATTGAAACTTACGTTTGTTTGCGCCGATTCTTCAGCTGATGTTGATTTTTTGTTCTTGAAAAGAGTTGTGTCCCCTGAACGTCCGGTTTTCGGTCGCCTCTGCTGTCGCAAAGCAGCCAATTTCACAATGTCATCAGTCATTTGAGGCTATGAAATAGTTGCAGGTATGTCATTATAAAAATATCAAGAAAACATACATAATATGTAAATATTTACGTTTATCTACATTTTGTAATTGGTATTCATAAATTCCAGTACCATATTATCGTAATGAATTAATCGACTATACTGTATCACATTTCTGAAGGCGCGATTGTGTACTCATTTGTAGAAATGCAGTGTCATCAAAATAGAGTGCCAGGTCATGTTTCGTGAAAGATGAAGCAATTAACTCAAATCTACAAATCATGAACACATGTATCGAATACGATGACGATAGTACAACCAGTGCTCGTCAACATACTGCTTTCGTTTCAATCTATAGAATGATATTGCACCCTACACAAAATCAATTCACATTGCACATATCCTTCATAACAAGTATCGAACATTCAGTAAAACGCAGAAAAGAAGCCATACCTGGTTTTAGCTCTTAGGCGTTTCACGTTCCTCACCTGTCTATTTATAAAACAAAGCCCTTGATTGGCTAATGTAGACAGATAATGTAACAACCGAAGATGTATTGCATTTGTTACACTGTTTCCACCTCGAGGCCTGAGGGAAAATCAATAAGCTGGAGCACGGGTATGTCAGTTTTATCCGACCTGATTAGCCGTCGTGGAGTACCTGTCTCTTAAATGGCAGGGCGACTCAGGGCAAATTCCTGCGGACGTCAGAGAAGACACCTGCCACTGACAGTCAAACGCGCGGACGTCGGAGAACACAGACTACTGTGAACAACATATCTTTTTATGTTTGGATACTGACGGTTCTCAAGGCAACCGTTTCCGTGTGAACTTACGCCTATCTATAATTAACAAATATTGCGGCAGTTTGTTTCTACAAATTCTCCATGTCAAGAACCAACACCATCACCTGAATATATTTGAATAACGGCATCTCCATTACCACCGATGTCTATATTGATTTGACATAATGTCAAAGGTTTTGAGCGAACGTGTTTAGAAGTTTCTATGGCAACGTGTTATCGACTTGGCAATGCGGACGTAATCAAATCCTGTTCATTAAGCGTCTATTACTAATTCATACTAGTTGGTTACGGTTTGCTATCGGCGGCTGTTTAGACAGATACTTCCAAGGCCACCAGCTGTCCGCCCCTCTGTTATAAGCCTCCTCTGTTATAAGAGGCACTGACTTTGAAAATCATCAAACAAATATCTTTACACGAAACCGATCTTGTTTATAGATACATGACCGGGATAATATTGATCTGCATGTGTTGCTCTCGCATGTATCTCGTGTGCGTTGTTTCAGGGGTAACCCAGTGGTCTTGGGCGCTATGTAGAGTTACCTCCCTTATGAGGTACTAATCGTAGGTTCGAATCCCGCTTCGTCCAGATTAGGTTTCTAGTTTTGTCAGCACCATATTCGTAGGTTTCACAAAAGTGGTAAACGTCTCGTACCTACGTCACTTCGAGCCACATAAAAATAACACGTCGATATATAACTGGAATACTGTTCTAAGCGGCGGTGAACTCACTCACATTTTTATTGTCTAATCATTACTGTCTGGTTTGGGTTAAAGAAACGCAAGGCACGTCAGACATGGTGAAAACAGCGTACAATCGGTGTGAAAATGTGTCCTAGGTTTTCGAGTGGCCTTTAACGTGACCACGGGCAGTTCTTCAGTTATATCATAGTGTCTTGATGTGGCTGGGTACCCGGTGAGATACAATGATTAGACGTTAGCCACGTTCGTACTGCAACCCAATATGGGTAGTCTGTGCCACTGTACCGGAAGTATATAGCATCACCCGCCGTCCTGTCGGCAACTTCCGGTCTACATTGCCACTCTTACAGGGTTCCTGTAGATCATCACCAGACCTACATCGGTATGTTCGATGTCCAGGTGTACATTAAAACAATGTTGGGTAGGTTGTCTAAGCAATGGGAGAAATCTATAGTTCACATTGATGACCATTCAGTATACCCAGCATCGTGATACCCGCATCAAACATCAACCTTGGGATAACCTAGGGGTTTAAGCCATGGTTTGTCACGTCGAAGATTCGGGTTCGATTCCCAACATGGGTTCAATGTGTAGAGCCCATTTCTGGTGTCCCCCGCCGTGATATTGCTGGAATATTGCTAAAAGTGGCGTAAAACTAAGCTCACTCACTAATGGTACACCAGCCATACGGCTGATATTTGTCTGAAACTACATTTCCCCGTGTTTAGGTGAATTCTGGCATCCACTTGCATGTGGTCTGCCCGTTAACACCGACGGTGTGATTAGCATACTGGAAATTATGGAAGGCCTTCAGAGACTTGAGACAGACGCTGTTCTGAAGTTGTAGGGCTGCAGTGCAGATAACAAGATTATCGCCGGGCACCTCGTGGAAGTAATCAAATTAGAGACATGCTTTGAAATAGTACCTCTTACGTATGAGTGCAAATCCGTCAAAGGGCGTAACGTAACCGTCCAACACTATTTCGGCAATGTCACCAGAGCCATAAGAAACTGACCTCACCCATCGAACCCGGCCCTTCGGTGAGACGAGCGAGCGCTTTAACCACTAAGCTGCCCTATCGTCATTGATATGCTCTTTAAAGTCTGGAGTGAGTGAGTATGGTTTTACGCCGCCTTTAGCAATATTCCAGCAATATCACGGCGAGGGACACCAGAAATGGGCTTCACACATTGTGCCCATGTGGAGAATCGAACCCAGGTCTTCGGCGTGACGAACGAACGCTTTAACCACAAGGCTACCCCAGGCCCCTTAGTCTGAAAGTTGGTTAATTTGTTGAACAGCGTTTACATGAATGTTGTTTTACACCGCAACACCTTCGCACCTTTATCACGGCGACCTGTAAAAACTCCTCTGGTCCGGCATCATTGTACAGCAGTCCAAACAATAAGCCATTGTCTCCACCCGATCCCCTTATAATCATGCCCTTTTGACTTGTGATCTAAGCTGGTGACTTGTTCAGTTCTTGCCTAGGTCGATGTTCGCGATGTCAGTCACATGGGGAGTAGGGGTGATTTGGGAGGCGGTGGGGTAGCCTAGTGGTTAAAGCGTTGGCTCGTCACGCCGAAGACCAGGGCTCGATTCCCCACATGGGTACAATGTGTAAAGATCGTTTCTGGAGTCCCCCGCCGTAATATTGCTGGAATATTGCTAAAAGCGGCGGTAAACCATACTCACTCACTCACTCAGTCAGTCACTGGGTTGTCTGGCTCAGACACAATTGTTTAATTACCACCGTTATTTTGCTGGAGTATTGCTGAGTGCGGCGTTTAACAAAATAAATTCTCACATGTATTACAGGCATCTATTCATATTAAGCAAGTCAGGCGAACTCCGTTAAGGTACTTTCCCATTTACAGACACAATGTTCTGACAGATTTCACAAGCTACTACACAGGGAGATGTACGGCATGTCTGAGACACATAACTGGTAACTTTGAACAACAAACAAAACAAACAAACAAATACATTTGTTCTGTCCCATAGTTTGCTTGATGATTGACTCCGCACTCTATAATATTCCTCCTTCGTGACTATGGGCTGTAAATACTAGGGTCTGAGCAGCGTCCCGCGTTGTTGTGGTATGACGCTCAAGTCGTAGCTAGGGCCTGATCACCCAATCCAAAGACGTACATGGATTGCACTGAATGCAAGGAACATATTATTTCACGGAGGTAGTTGTCATTGCCTTTACTCCTGAACATATTCCAGTGAGAATTGGTATAAACTGACTAGATAATTATGATACATTTCAGCCATCTTGGTGCCATCTTTGATTTTCCAACACAAGATGGTGTTGCTGAGCTGGATCCACATCAGGACTGACTGAGTTTGGTTTTACGCCGCTTTTAGCAATATTCCAGCAATATCACGGAGGGTCCACATCAGGAAGTGATGGGATGACTCAGTGTAAGAGTGACGTTTAGTGCTTTCAACTCTATGTGTACTTTTGTCTACCTAACCGCCCCACCATCCATAGAAAGAGTGTGGTTACAGATTTGTTTGCTAAAAAGTAACACATGAATTGACAGGGCGAAACAACGGGGTTTATAGCATTACGTCATTGCCAGAGCGAGTATCGTGTAAGAACACATACGCTTGAATTCTTGAAACTCGAAGTCCTGGGTACCGTTAAAATATACTACTCAAGAGAAGTTGAGAGAACACCCGATTCTTTCACAGCATTTGGGTTAATTTGTCATGCCATTGCACATTATTAACTATGTTATAATTACAGAAAGGCCCCGGTTCACAAAGCTCTCGTAAGCCTAACATCTCGTAACTTTTCTCGTAGTATTCGTACTTCTTATACTGTAACATTGACTTACGATAGTCGTAGCGCTACGAAAGCTTTGTAAAAAGGGGCCCTAGTGGCCCTTACTTCTGGTGAGTGTTATACATCCCGCCATTCGTAGTTCTTGACAGGTACCGATATTTAGACCAGCGTCTCGAGGGGGTTCATGCCGCGACATTTAACTTTATCGAGTAAACGTAGTTCAGTTACCAGATTTCACAGTTTAACTGTTACTATCCTCGAGTATAAAACATTCTCTCCCTATCGAGAATTATTCGTCAATTTCTTACAAACGTGAGTCTGTTTCTCAGGCATCGGAGCGTTGCTTTAGATCTTGTGCATCAGACATTGTTATTGCAAACGCAATCATTTATATTTCCCAAATAATAATTCCTTCCCTGCTATCCTTTAAATATGTGCCCAGTAGTGTGTCAAGTTGTGTTTTTACTGGCAGGCAAGGACAGTAGGCAAAACCAAAACATTCATTTTAAAATATGAATTCTTACGACCCTTCTGACAACTTGGAAGAAACCACTGAGCGACGTTCCAGTGTAGATTCTTACACTGTTATCAAGCTAAAGGTTCTCTGCAATAAATTAGAAGTAGTATATAAAGCCGTATGCTGTATTATTGGAACACTCTTTTTCAAGTATTTTCATAGTTCTCAAATATCTCAAACCTTACTAAATGGAAGGAGAAGGTAAAATCAAACAGCATTGGTGGCGCGAAAACAAACACACCATTGATTTGGAGTAAGTGAGTTTATTTTTACGCCGCACTCAGCATTATTCTAGCTATATAGCGGCGGTCATCGATTAAGAGAACGTTAACATATTAAAACAGTATGCACACATGTATGTATTTGTGATGTAGGAAATTCATGAAGAAATCATATCAATTTTGAAAGAGTTAAATAAGTCTGACTTTAGAGATTTATAATACGACTAGTCCCTATTAATCAAACCATCATTTACTCTCGCTTTCATAGCATAAAATAAAAAATGAACCACTGGTAAAATTATCACTAAACATGAGTCTCTTTGATCTCTTCATTATGGTAAACTAGGATATGTGTCAGCCAAGATCAGGTTCATCCACAAAGGAAATAAAATCCTGAACGTTGAAAAAAAAATTGACGTTTTTCAACTGTTTGATCCCAAAGTTCACAAGTCAAAGAAAACAGGACCGACTGCCGGCACATTACTACGCAGAGTAAAAGCATAATTACTGGTTAGAAATAAACGACGCTATCCAATTTGAATAACAGCATGCGAACCCACAGTTAACAAAGAAAAACGCAAATTGCTTACACACAGTGCGGTGTTGGCATGGACTGTGTCAGATCCGTGTGTGTTCATGTTGGTTAGCCTGCCCAAGGAACAGCTAGGAGACGTTATCGAAGACCTGATTGGTATCGTCCATGTGAAGACTTAAACATGTTACCAGAAGCACAGTTCAGTGCACGAGGAGGAATTAACACATTTGCCAGATCCTTCTTGGAGGGGTCAAGACACACATTTAGCTATCATGTCGATACATCAGTCTGAGTAGGAATACCAAAGAAGAGCACAGATCCCCAAATTAAAAAACTACGTGATCTGTATAGATGAAGGAGTATTTTAACACCTTGCGTACATAGGACGAGGTACACGTATAGAAGTGTCCCCTGCATCGCTTCATGCTTAAAACAGGGCACGTGTTACTTAATCTACTCATTATTTTCGTTCGAGACAAATTAAGACTCACTCATGGAGTATTTTTATAAACTATGAGAATATACGACTGCTCCGAGGAGCAGGAAACACTCAATTGCAATGTTGAAAGTTGAGTTCAGTTCGGTTTTACCTCACATCGGCATTATTCCAGCCATGTAGTGAGGAGATCAAGTCTACATTCATGCAAATTTTAATTACAAAGCCCAAATGAGTTTCTTAAAAACATGTATATTCATTATATTATCATTTCCAAACAGAAAACGTCATAGCACCAAATTCAAAAACAAGCAATTCGCAATGTTAAAAATCACTGCTCGGTAGATAGGTAACCATATAAAGAACGGTTGAGTGTGAGTTTAGTTTTGCGCCGCTTTTAACAAAAATCCAGCATTATCACAGTGGGGGACACCAGAAATAGGCTTTACAAAAGATGAGTTGAGTTTCTTTTCAAATATGAAAACTGAATATTCTTCATATAAGAGATAGCTGGTCATAATTCTATAATCCGCGTTGCTAAATTTAGATATTACATTTTTCAATGTCATTTCCTTGTACGATACATCATTCTCACAGACAGACAGTAGCATATACACTGGTAACCAAAGGAAACTCTCAGTTGATTTTAAGATATGTTTGATTCTCAACTGAAAATATCTAAAGTCAGGGAAACTAAATTTATCTCTAGAACATGAACAGTACTGGCGCTTCGTCAGCAATCATATTCAAAGGTTATTTTCCTAATATATTTTGATTGAAAACATCTAACTTGGAAAATCAATAAATTTGCCTTTTACGGCACAAATTTCTAACATGTCCAACAGTGTAAAGATCGCGTGATCGCGATTCATTTATTACCCGTCTATATTGAATCAAGTACTTTTACACAGAAATACCCAGCAACAAATTACTTTTTACAAACTATGCAGGAATGAGTGATGGTTAATCAGGTACAATCGAATTTAAAAAACGTTTCTTTAAGTTTTCAATTACATTAAATAACTTTCTTTTATCCCTCATTTATTTCCTATTAAAGATTCACGAGCTTTACCGGAGATCACCGAACTTACTACACCAAGAGATGTGCTATCAATTTCTAGAGTTTAAAGCTTAGTTGTTATAATTAAGCAGTTCCCGTGCACAACATTGTTACCTGATTCTTCTAGTGTTTTCAGCGATCCATTCACATAATTTTCACCATTCCGTCCATTTCAAGGATCCGCTCGACCGCTAATGGCACGATTTGTTCACGGATAAGTCAGCTTGTCGTTCCCAACTGTGACATATACACAGTGACTATATTTACACTACCACATAACTGTGATATATAATAACGTAAGCACCCAACTATACATATACGCTGGATATATCCCAAAACGTCCACATCACAATACTGTGACATATCGGCAATATTCACGTTACCACCCAACTGTGTCATATACGCAATATTCATGCCACCGCCCAACTCCGATATATACACAACATTCATGCTACCACCCAACTGTGACATATACACAATAGTCACGCTGCCACCCAACTGTGTCATATGCACAACATTCATGCTGCCACCCAACTGTGTCATAGACACAATATTCATGCTGCCACCCAACTGTGTCATATACACAACATTCATGCTGCCACCCAACTGTGACATATACACAACATTCATGCTGCCACCCAACTGTGACATATACACAACATTCATGCTTCCACCCAACTGTGTCATATACACAATATTCATGCCACCGCCCAACTCCGATATATACACAACATTCATGCTACCACCCAACTGTGACATATACTCAATAGTCACGCTGCCACCCAACTGTGTCATATACACAACATTCATGCTGCCACTCAACTGTGTCATAGACACAATATTCATGCTGCCACCCAACTGTGTCATATACAAAACATTCATGCTACCACCCAACTGTGTCATAGACACAATATTCACGCTGCCACCCAACTGTGTCATATACACAACATTCATGCTGCCACCCAACTGTGTCATAGACACAATATTCATGCTACCACCCAACTGTGTTATATACACAACATTCATGCTACCACCCAACTGTGTCATAGAAAAATATTCATGCTGCCACCTAACTGTGACATATACACAACATTCATGCTACCACCCAACTGTGTCATACACACAACATTCATGCTGCCACCCAACTGTGTCCTATACACGACATTCATGCTGCCACCCAACTGTGTCATATACACAACATTCATGCTGCCACCCAACTGTGACACATACACAACATTCATGCTGCCACCCAACTGTCTCATAGACACAATATTCATGCTGCCACCCAACTGTGACATATACACAACATTCATGCTACCCCCCAACTGTGTCATATACACAACATTCATGCTACCACCCAACTGTGTCATATACACAACATTCATGCTGCCACCCAACTGTGTCATACACACAACATTCATGCTGCCACCCAACTGTGACATATACACAACATTCATGCTGCCACTCAACTGTGTCATAGACACAATATTCATGCTGCCACCCAACTGTGACATATACACAACATTCATGCTGCCACTCAACTGTGTCATACACACAACATTCATGCTGCCACCCAACTGTCTCATAGACACAATATTCATGCTGTCACCCAACAGTGACATATACACAATATTCATGCTACCACCCAACTGTGTCATAGACACAATATTCATGCTACCACCCAACTGGGACATATACACAATATTCATGCTGCCACCAAACTGGGACATATACACAATATTCATTCTGCCGACCAACTGTGACATATACACAACATTCATGCTGCCACCCTACTGTGTCATAGACACAATATTCATGCTACCACCCAACTGTGACATAGACACAATATTCATGCTGCCACCCGACTGTGACATATACACAATATTCATGCTGTCAACCAACTGTGACATATACACAACATTCATGCTACCACCCAACTGTGGCATATACACAATATTCATGCTGCCACCCAACTGGGACATATACACAATATTCATGCTACCACCCAACTGTGGCATATACACAATATTCATGCTGCCACCAAACTGGGACATATACACAATATTCATGCTGCCACCCAACTGGGACATATACACAATATTCATGCTGCCACCCAACTGTGACATATACACAACATTCATGCTGCCACCCAACTGTGTCATAGACACAATATTCATGCTGCCACCCAACTGTGACATAGACACAATTTTCATGCTGCCACCCAACTGTGACATATACACAACATTCATGCTGCCACCCAACTGTAACATATACACAATATTCATGCTACCACCCAACTGTGTCATATACACAACATTCATGCTACCACCCAACTGTGACATATACACAACATTCATGCTACCACCCAACTGTGACATATACGCAATATTCACGCTACCACCCAACTATGACATATACGCAATATTCACGCTACCATCCAACTGTGACATATACGCAATATTCACGCTACCATCCAACTGTGACACATACGCAATATTCACGCTACCATCCTGTGACATATACGCTTTATTTACACAACCACACCATTGCTCATGTCCTTATCCCATCACAATAGCAATTCGTTAAGATCGTTCTTTAGAAGTGGTCCCACCAGCAGAACCTCGTTGTAAGGGTTATCTTCAGGCTACAATTACGCTGATGTCGTAAATCGTTCTTGGTGGGTAACGATTTACGATTGTTGTATCGATCAACTTACGCGGAGGACGCAGGCTGCAGGGAATGGAAGGAACTATTTCAAGCCTTATCACTGCTATTAGTGAAGATTCTATGATTTGTAATGTCGTGCGTATGAATGAATCTTTTCATGTCTTTGAAGCTTTTATGTAAAGGAAAACCTGGGCAGGAAGTAAGACATGTAATCGCCGGGCTTGGGAAGGGCTTCGTACGAATGCACTCCTTGCCACCGTAAATTACCTGACGCATTGAACAGACTGCAAAATGTATTACCGATCTTTTCTTCGGTTGGAGCTGTGTCATTTTGATTTCGGTGGAAAATTGGCATGTTTATCGACATTAGCAAGACGCCAATATTTCGAAAGAAAACCCTGGTCGCTTGATTTCATGTTGAGAGCATGCGATGGAATTAATTTTCTGCCTGAGAAGTCGCTTTACAGAGTTGCGTCCCTTTGAATTAGATGCTAAATCCCGGAAACCTATCGTTGGTTATTTCACAAGTGCTCGTAGGTTTTTCCAAATGTTATAAACGTCTTCAAAAGGCCTTCATCACTTCGTCCTTTCTTACATAAAGTAAATGTGAACACGGTGTTGAACACTTCTGGACGCAGGCTGCGTATACCGACTTTTAAAACAAACAGGGTTCGCCACTCATTTGTTCCAGCTAGTATTAGACGCATTAACAACAAATTCTGTGAATGACTTGTCTTTTAATTGTCAAAATTGTATTCAATATCTATGTTTGTGTACTAAATTGATGTATTTATATCCTGATTTTTTCATGATTACCAATTGCAATGTTATGTTAGGTATGGCTGCTTTATGAAAGAAAAACTGGAGAACGTATGATGCAAAACAAATTTCCCTTGGGACAATAAAGAATTATCTTATCTTATCTTATCTATCTTATCTTATGTTTAAAGAGACTGTGTATTATGTTTTATAACTCACTTATAGGTGAATTGATCATTCTTCATATCTAGTTTGTTTGTTGTTTATATTTTAGCCATCTGGCGGTGATCTGTAAATGATCGAGTCTGGATCAGACAATCCAATGATCAGCAGCATGAGAATCGATCTACGCACTTGGGATGCATGACATATGTCAACCAAGTCAGCAAGCCTGACCACCCGATCCCCTTAGTCGCCTCTTACGGCGCACACAAAATCACACACATATCCCCCAAATAATTCATGACACCTTTTAGGTTTCGTTCAGGATATATCGTTGCTTTAGAGATGTTCCGATGTTGACTGACGATTATGGAACGCGGTACACATGTCGAGATTTTGGGGGAGAAGACACCTAGTTCCTCACGTTTGTCGAAAGAGTCCACATACATGGGTGGTGGTGACATGTAGCTTTTCCCCAATGGCTTTGATGATGCTGCACGCTTTAAGTCGCGTGATTGACATATCTAGACTCGTTTATACGCAGCCACCTTGAATAAGCTTGTCTATTGCTTCCTCAATGTTAAACAACAACCGATCACAGCCCACACCTATGTGGGTCCTCTGTTAATTTGTTACAATAAGAAGGGGCGGTGGGGTAGCCTAGTGGTTAAAGCGTTCGCTCGTCTCGCCGAAGACCTGGGTTCGATTCCCCACATAGGTAAAATGTGTGAAGCTCATTTCTGGTGTCCCCCGCCGTGATATTGCTGGAATATTGCTAAAAAGCGGCGTAAAACCATACTCACTCACTTATTACAATAAGTATTTTCTGGAGGTTTTCCGTGTCCCGCGTCACTGATCCAACAATTCAGTGATCCAAAATATTAATATATGTACCAAATATGTCTGTGATGAATTACTGTACCAGTTGGTGATTCCTGGACCTAAGGAATATAGATCCCCACCAAGTTGGCACCAACTTCTGTTTGTCGTAGGAGGTGACTAGAGGATCGGGCGCTCTGACTCGGAGGTTTGGTTGGCTCCACATGAGCGGAGGGATGCTGAAGATGTCTGTCACTAGATTGTCTGGTTCAGTTGTAATATAGCTGGAATATTGCTGAGTGAGGTATTAAATAACAATCTAGGACAAATTATAACTAGCTGTGTAGTCTTGGGGTTAAAGCTTTCGCTCGTCATGTCAAGATCCGGTTTCATTCCCCTGATGGGTACAATGTCTGAATCCCATTCTGGTGTTCAAAGTCGTGAACTTACTTGAGTTTAGCCACGACCCAAAGCCGATCTCACTCACTCATGGAAAAAAAGAGTTCAGTAAACACAAACTAAACAACAACATAATTTATTTCAATAAATATAATATATTACATAAACAAAGTCATGTGTGATTTCCCTAAGTGGTGTTATATTACTCTAAAAGCTATGATGCACTTATATTTCCTTAATTGTGGGATTTCTCGTTTTCTCATTCAAAGGTCACGTGACTTCTATTCTGAAACAAAGCAAGAAACATACAATAATGTAATAATCATAATTAGAGCGTAAATTTACACATGATGACTTGGCAGCTGCCTCTTGTATTGATCTCATATTGAAATATACGTGCGCCTTCGTAACTCCTGACTGAACCATTTCCGTCATGGTATTGACCTCTCAGAAATGTACAAGCATCTGGCATATTTTTTATATTTCATAAAGTTTAAAATGATATCATATTTCACAAATGATAAATAGAGATTATTATAGGAGCAAGTGTGTCGTACGATTTATACGAAACGAGTGTGGAATTTTGTACTTTGTATTTGTATGATTTTGCACGAGTTTCGTATAAATCGCACCTTGAGAGTGTAATTATTTCTTTATTATCCATTTTATTCATATACATTTGTGGAGTAAAACACGGTAAGCAAGTGTTACGGCCATCTTCATTGACGTCGCGTTCAATTGTTTAATGACGTCACAGACGACGAAATACAGAAACACTGGTTGCTAGGCAAAATTGATAATGTGCACTAGTGCACATACTGAAAATATGACATGGCGTATGTTCCACCATATGGATAATAATTAGAGAATAACCCACGAGGTACGAGGGATAACGCGAAATATGTTCAGAGTGAAATTAATGTTCACTATCCCGACCTTTGGCGAGGTATACTTTCTTTTGCTCCTCAGGATATATGAGTATTTCAGTCTCAGTCTCAGTCTCACCAGGGTTTACTTGAGTGTCTTTAGTCCCTGAGGTGTGATGCCTGGTCCAAGTTAGGTCTAGACTGTCATTGTATTCTAACGATTTCCCCCCGAACAGTAGGGTCTGGAATAATTGCTAACAGAAAGCGCTATACTTGTACCATGTAATTGGGTTTCCCTGTTTATTTTCACTAGCACTGACGTAAAGCATCGATCTTATAAAAGACCTGCGTATCTGTTCTCCGGAAATGTTAATTCTTGATGTTTCTTGCATTTTTCATATTTCTTTGCTATAATATTTCATACGAAGAACACAACACTGAAGATAGATTTTGAAGATAGATCAAGTTGCCATTTTGCAGAGTAGTAAGATATATTTCATATTTCCCTGGTATGAGAGTATTTCGTTAAAATATTATGACCAACACATCGTCAGGACTTATTGTCAATGTGGACCGGAGAACGGTTTAATTCCGATTTCGTGGCATGCAGCTCTAGACCAAATTGAACACAGCGAAACCGTGCCAGATTGCATTTTCATGTCAGTGTGTAATCGATCTTAGAATGGTTGAAGAAAGAAATTCCAAAGATGGATTTGCAGGATTTTAGAGTCACGGTGTTTGAGGTGGATATTACATAATACACACACGTCCTTAGTGAGTGAATGATCTACGACTGTCTGCAACAGGTGCCATATTATCCACTATGCACTATTGAAGAACAGACTTCATAAAAATGTTATGTGCACTAGTGCAAATATCACTTCACGTGCAGCAGTGTATTGTTGACGTCATCCGGACGGCATTGTTGACAACATATATTATTGTGAAGGAAGGTCGGAATGACGTCAAACTACCAACACAAGAAGATTGTTGCGGTCATTGAAAACATTTGGTTTTGTATCAGGACTGTGGTCATCAGTGCGTTATTTTCTGAAGGAGCCCAACAGAATTAAAAGATTTTGCGAAACGAGTGCCAAATTCCTTGTATTTCTTAGCAACACCTGTCAAAAACGTATAAACGTTTTCAGTCCTCACTGGAGTTTCAATTTTTTAATATTGTTTGTTGTATATCGCCGCATACAGCAATATTCCAGCTATATGGCGACGGTCCGAGTCTGGATCAGACAATTCAGTTATCCACAGCATGTGCATCGTTCTACGTAATTGGGATACGATGACTTGTGTCAACAACGTCAGCGAGCCTGCCCATCCCATTTGTCGCCTCTTACGACAAGCAAGGTTGCTGAAGACCAATTCTCACCCGGATTTTCACACTGACCAGTTACTAACCTTGACTGGCATCAACTTGGGATTCCCTGACTCTGACTTGCGTTGTGTGAGACCCACAGACAGATCGAACCTTCATTGCATCTGCCTGACTGCTGCTCTGGGACACATCACTTCCATTACTGTCAGGGTCTGGAGCTTCTGAGACCTTGACCTTTGGAACGTCCTTTGCACCCCCTTGCTTCCCCGTGACCTTCTGTGTCTTCGGCTCCTCCTGTGATTCTGAGCTTGAGGTGGTGCATGAGGATGAGGAATAGTTAGCGGTAGAGCTGCAGGTGTCTATTGTGATTGCTGGCACCGAGGCTGTGGCCTTTGCGCTTTTATCTATGGCCCTCTTCGAACTGTCACGTGACTTAACAGACTGAAGTGATGACTTTTTTGTAAGGGAAGTGTCACTTGATTTTATTACTTTCTTTGATCTACTCTTATTCAATTCGGCGGAGCTCGATTTCAAAGCTGATGCATCCTTTGACTGACTTCGTTTCACGATTTTTTCTTGGTGTGAATCGCCCGATGATACACTTGAAACGCTTGTTTTGGATTGTTGTTTGTTCGTCTTCTTCCTAACCTCATTTGTCACTCTCCCTGATGACTTCTTTGGAAGCCTGTCTTTACCTTCAATAATAATTTCCCGATCCACAGAAATTTGACTTTCGTCCGAGTTTCCAGAGGACTCCATGGAGGTTTTAGATATGCACATCTTATCTGATGATTCTGGTTGGACTAGGCTACGGAATGAATTACGGGCATTTACAACCTTTGGCACCAATCCAGTGGGTGCCTCCACGAGCGTCAAATCGGCAAGATTTTGGATCTCTGCAGCGATACCTTCCGTAAGTGACGGAGATGACACATACTGATTGCCATTGGTATCGTCGCCATCGGGAGCCGCGGTGTTTTCAGCTGCGCTGAGGGATACAACAATCTGCGAGACCACATCTTTCACCATACTGTGAATGCTAGAATCAGTATCCGTCTCCACTTTGCCAGCACTTTTCTGGCCAGATCCGTCATCCCTTTCCAAAGGTAAAGTAGCAATCTGCTGGGCGACATTTTCCATATTGTTCGAACTGACTACTCCGTGTACGATATTGGTCTTCACTCCTTCTAATGCATTCACAAGGGTGTCTTGCAGGCCATCCACTTGGTCGCTGGTGCCAGTTAACGTTCCAGCCAGTGAGGACAACTCCATGTAGCTAAGTTTTCCCTGTTTGATGTTTGTAATGGTCTGGCTGATCACTTCAGCAACAAGATCGTTCACGCATGTCAAGGTGTCCTGTTTAGCTTCTGTGTCTTCTGGAGGAGCTGCCTGGGCTGCCTGATCTGCCTGAAGAGAATCAGAGACTTGAGATATCTCTGGTTGAAAACCTGTTTTGCTGTCTGGGACATTGATATCAGACTGAGAGTATGAGTCATTGGCCAACGCTTGATTCAATGTTACAAGAACAAACTTGGCAACCTCAGAAGATGAGACTTTATCTAAAGGAATATCCTCAGATGAAGCTTTTGAAGACTTTTTAGAACTTGCGATTTGTTTCGCCTCGTCTGCCACTTCATCTTTTATCCCAGCTATTGCATTTTCAACGATCATCTCGGCAATCTTCTTGTTCAGAGTTTCAAGTACCAGTGAAGATGCCCCCCGAACACTGGAGTCAGACATGCATTTGGCACTTTCAGTTGATGTCTTCTTGGATCCCTCTGCCGAAGATGTCATATTTTGTATCGATTCCACAGCGACTTCAAGGTGACTGTATATAAATTCTTCAAGAAGAATTGAGGAGCTTCTGGTGTCATCCACAGTCATATCGTCCGTGGATCGTCTTTTTTCTGACACAACTGATTGGAGACTCTGTAACACATAAGATTCTGTCTCTTTTGGAACCTCCGACGATTCTTTCCTCTTTCCTGGAGTAATGTCATCTGAGGACTTCTCTCTGACCTTAGAAATAAGTTGAAGTTTTGTAGAATCGTCCAGTGTCAAATACCCTTCATCCAACTCGCTTTGAATCCCATTTAACAAATCGTCAACAAGTATGTCTGCCAATGTTGAAGATCGTTTCCTTGTATTTTCATCTATAGTGAGAACCCCTCTGGAAATATCACTCTGTATTTGTTTTATAACATCATTGACAACGTTCCTGGCAATAATGGAGGATTCGTGTTTAAGGAGTGAGGTGACACTTTCTGGTTTCAGATGTTGCAGAGAGGATTGCCTAGGAGTGTGCATTCCACCTAACACCGTTAACAGAGTAGCCTGAACAAACTGGATCAGAAGGCTTGCATCCACACTGGACAAAATGTTACCAACAGTTTTAAGTTCTGGTGTCATCACAGATTTGGTCCTGTCTGAATGAGACTTAATTGCTGAAAATCGGTCAGCGATTGCATGAAAGTATGCTGATGCTGTCCTTCTCTGAGACACATCATTCACCACTCTCCGAAGGTCCTTGTGGAGAAGATCCACATCCATATTAATAAAGTCTTTACCTGGGCATATCTCTGTCATGAACTCAGCCACACAGTCTCTGGATACTGTTCCACGCTCTAAGCCCACAATCAATTCTTGCAGAACTGAGGTGACAAAGCCTACAATCTTGGATGATAGTTGTGACGAAGATGAAATAGCAGCCTCTACTCCACGTCTTGTGTCGACCAGCGAAGTGTCACTGGTAATGCCTTCAGCTATATCCTGGGCGACCTGCACTAATGTTTGTCTGACCAGAGACTCTATGTTCTGGGAGTCCACTGAACCGTAACTTTTGAACTGTACTGGAGTTGGTGGTCGCGACAGCACTGACTCTACTGAAGCCTCCTGGCCTATTCGGTGAAGAGTGTCCCATATGAACTTTTCCAAATCATTGCCAGACATCACACTGCTCAGTCTCGTGACACCCAAACTTTCCGTGTCGGTCGAGAGAGGCAAGCTCTGTAAGCTCACATCCTCCGTTACACACCTCATCACCTTGTTCAAAGTCAGACTTATCAGGTTCTCAATCATGAAGGAATCACTCTCATCGATCTGTATACGACTCGAACACTTCTGAGGATCGCCAATGAGGTAACTCTGAAGAATGATTGCAAATATTTTCTTTGCGTCATCATACCCAACCCTATCTTCGCTGAGAAGGCGAGTGATATCTATAAGAGTCATTTTCATATGTTGGGGCAAGGAACTGGCATCATGCAGCCCTTCCTCAGATACATATATTGATGGCGTTAGCTCCCCCTGAGGTGCAAGGGAACAGGCGATTGAAGAAAGCATATGAACAGGTATATTCCTCTCAGTAAGATCTCTTGTGATCCTGTCCATTGCTGCCAAGACCACATCAGTTGCTAGTGAGGACTCTGTTGGAGAGGGTCGTTTCATTGTGGACAGATAGCTTTCACCCGGGCTACTGCCAATAGTTGGAACATTTGATATGCCTTCCAAAGTGGATGATCCTACTTTCAGGAAGGAGGCTGCAAGTGCTTTGAGGGCTTCTTTTTCAAATTCTTCATCATCCATATGCTCCTGAATATTGTCCATGACTTCTTTCACCACCTGTTCTGCAACTTCAGTACTTGTCATTTCCATGGGATCAACGCCTTCAGCTGATGAGAACTGGATGCCTTTGTCAGTGAGAAGCTTGCGGCCAGTATTGACCAATGCATTCCCAATGCTCTGTATCTCTTCCTCAGTTACAGTGCCACTGTCGATTTGGTACAAAACAGAGTCAATCATTCCTTGTACATAATCCTTCCTTGACCGCTTGCTGTCATGTTGTGTGCTGATAATCTGCATGAGTTCATTTTCTGAGAACTCCCCTGCTTTGATGCTCACAAAAATCTGAGTTAGGATATCTGAGACAAACTCAATCATTTCTGTATGTGGCTTCTCCTTGGATGTATAAGTATGGTACGAGGACACAATAGCCGTGACAACTTTATCCATAACAGCACCCACCATAGTGTTAGCTTCCATCTCGTCAAGGACATTGTTGAGAGTCTTCCTCAGATCACCTTCCAACCTACAATCCCCACCACGAATGGCACTGACCACAGCTGACCCGATTTCTCTCACTCCATCCTGGGGCAGGCTTTTGGACTCGAGGTCATTTTTCACCCTACTCAGCGTTGTTGTAACAAAG
This sequence comes from Haliotis laevigata, assembly GCA_008038995.1. NCBI lineage: Eukaryota > Metazoa > Mollusca > Gastropoda > Lepetellida > Haliotidae > Haliotis > Haliotis laevigata. The sequence goes on along the minus strand of VKKT01004454.1, from coordinate 41,015 downwards.
TCCTCAAGGGCTGAGTCACTGATATGATCATCCTCATCAAATGCCTCTTCCGCTGCACTGGACAAGGTTCTGGATATCAGTCTGTCTAAAGCTTGCTCGCTGATGTCTTCATCAGCCTCTGCATCATTTTGAGCTTCTTTCACAATAGATTGGGTGATAGTTGTTAGATCCTCCTGACTCACTGATCCCGATCGGATGTCATCTAAGATCTTGCTGAGGGTGAACCTCACGAGGTCGTCAGCAACATGATCAGAGGGAGATGACGCAACATCATCTGCTCTCTTTCCTGAAACATATTTAATTCTCAAGACCTCCATGCAATATCCTGTAAGCTTCAGCAGATCGTCTCGTTTGATGCGGCTGTTGTTGAGGTCATCCAGGAGACGGAGCAGGAGAGATTCGACAAACCCACTCTCCTGCTTCGTGGGCACAGCTGGTTCCTTTATGTCAAAATCAAACTCTGATGTTAGCGGATCGCCAGGCAAAGGAGATGGGACCGGCGTGAGCATGTGCTCAGACACTGGTTTAAGACTTGGCCCGGTGCCCATGACGTCAAGACTGTCCATGGGAGCTGGGATGATTGACTCGTCGAAGCTGAACCGTACTGATCTGCGCCTTGAATCTGAAAAAAAAAGAATATAAATTAAGCAAGTTGGGTTAAGAGGCTTTGAAGAGATACGTTGCGTGTGGGTTAACGTGCATTTAAGCAATATTACAGCTGTTTCTAGAGTGGGGACGTCATGAAAGGGTTTCAAAGACTTTACATGTTTGTGAGTGAGTGAGTTTAGGTTTACGCCACACTCACCAGACATTCCAGTGATCAACAGCATGAGCATCGATCTGTGCAATTAGGAACCGATGACATGTGTCAACCTGACCAGCCGATCCCATTAGTCGCCTCTTGCGACAAGCATGAGTTACTGAAGGTTCATTTTAACCCGGACCTTCAAATGAAGGCTACTGCCAGATAACTAGGATATTGCTGACTGGGGCGTTAAACAACAAATACAACTTTCAGTTATTCATCGATTCACCAACGAAGTCCCTACCTCCGATGGAGCTCTCGTCGGAATGCTGCGCGATGAAGGACAGTTCTTCATCCGTGCCCGTGTCTGGTCGCTCCAGCTCGTTCTGGTCATATAGGTAGTCATCATAAAAGTCTGCATGAACAATGGAGTTTCAAAATTATTGTCCGACATAACGGGTATTTTGCAAAAGAAACCTGTTTCGAAAAGCTCAGAAAAGGTAAGTTGACTTAATTAGACCGTGATGGAAATTCATGAATGCTTAACTATGGTGACATGGAAGAAAACGTCTGTTCCTTGACTGCTTTTACTAGAATATTTGACATGTAACTGGGTAAAATAACGAGAGAAGAGAAAGACTTAGATTTACGCTTAGTATCTGAAAGAATTACTTTTAATAAATACAATTTCTTTTAAACTGAAAAAGAGCCCAGTAAGATGGTAGACTCAAAATTTGAGGAAATCTAGACTTGCTTCATTTAGGTCTTTAGTATTGCAGGGAGCGTTGGGCAGTGGGGGAAATTATGTGCTTCAAGGAATGTGAGACAGACTAGGTTAGAGTCAGGGACGCTATGACCGAAGTAGTATTGCCTGTTTGACTAGACATATACCCCTACGTATCCTCATTAAGGATATAAGAGAGATTGTGTTAACTCTTTCAACACCATTCAACCAGAGGCATTCACTGCCATGACACCGAGTTCCCAGAGACTCTGAGGTCATAGATGAAGCCTATGTTTATGAAGGA
>VKKT01004452.1:82459-92981 GCA_008038995.1 Haliotis laevigata | reverse complement strand
TGTTCTTAATGTTTATTGCTATAATTGGTAAATTCTTCATGTATGAAAAAGGGGATGTTACGAGATTAATCATATTTCGTATTAATCTTATGCCAGCTTTTGTATCAACCGACACGAGGGTCAAAAGGTCGTGTATGTAACCCGCCATCAGGAATAAACCATTAAACATGAAGAACTGTTCAAATCCTGGAAGATATATTCATATGACATGTATTTCTATATCAGAAGCATTATTCATTGTTATTATCTGATATGACTGGACAACGGAAGAAATACAGCAAACTGAGTTAATGTTGTTTGTTGGTTCATACTCAATCTTTTAGAAAAAGGAAAGTCAAATTATACAGCAATGACAGTCTTTTTTTACTTTAAACGTTCCCAGTGAACCAACACTCTCTAGCATTTGGGTTTGATTGTCCACTAGTAGAAGTGTTCCAGTAATGTCTATTTATCTGTCCTTTGTGCGGACGCGAGGATGTGACTGGATATTTTTTTTAATGTAGAATCAGAAATGTCCTAGTTACATGAAGTGACATCAGAGAAACTCTTGGTGAATGTGCAAAAATGCAGTTGACTGCGGCTAATCAACACCAGTCTTCCATAATGTCAGAGTACACGTACATATCAAGTGCACACAATTGGACAACAGACGCCATATCACTCAATTATATATACACAATATGTTTTTCCGGGAATACTATGTCATTGGGAGTTATGTCCCTTGAAACAGCGAGCTGTTTCCGGTGCATAAACAAGACTTATGATTGCAGTAATAATTTAGATAATTGCACCCTTTTAGCACATTTTTGGCCTGAAGGAACATGCGCAAAGGGATCATTATGCAGCATACAACATATCACCTTACTTAAGAGAAGTATGTGAGTATAAACATGCATTTATGTGAATTTGCAACATCACCACTATACGACCGTCGACTGTCCAATCTCAGAATCTGACAGTTACAGTGACACTGACATGTATTCAACGCTTATGATGCTAGACTTCTTTGTAAAGGTTGAAGATTTTGCGAGATTAGGAGTGTGACGACACTCGCAAACTTATATCAACAGAAAATTAAGTAGTCAATTAATCTGATAGGAACATTATAATAAAAATCCCTGGCAACATAGAATCCTTGTGCATCTAGATTTCAAATGTATATCTGAGAAAGTTGCAAAGATGCTAACAGGCAAGTTTTGATAGAACAAACCAAATCGTTACGTCAAATCAGTTACACCACTGTATGTATGAGTAGTGTAAGAAGTACAAGTTCATCTCAACAAACTTTAGAATAGTAGCCGATAGTGGCGATGCGGTTTGACTGTAGAAGACCGCATTCCGGCTTTTGGCTATTAGAATAGCAACAAATGCTTGTCACTGATATAACTGTATCTTTGTTTATTAACTGAAAGAAAACTAAACTCCATTGAAATATGGATCGGTTGTTTCTACACAGAATTTTGACTGGTTTTACTTGTGTTCAGGGGTATTATTGCCACGCAACACCTACCTGGGGTTGTGGTTAAAGAATGGGAAGTTGTCATTCACAAAGGATATTCAGTAAAGAGGTACATCAAGACTAGCATATGCTTTTTTGTTGATCAATGCACACGAGACTTACAGTGTGAAGCTATCGATGAACATCTGTATTATGCATAGCCAATATGTGCACAGTGTCCCTTCAGAGACTTTAGATAAGCAAAGAACTGATAAAAACTTAGCAGATAAAATGTGAAATCCAAGATAAATTATCACAAGACATGTTGATTTACCATTTGAATTGTATTTCCTGTTCTGCTAGGCATAGGTTTATACACAGATATAAAGATTACTGGACCCGTGAAGATCCGGATTAGAATTGATCTTCATTAACCCATGCTTGTCGTAAGAGGCGACTAATCGGATCGGGTGGTCAGGTTCTTTGACGTGGTTGGTACAAGTCATCGTATCCCAATTTGTGTAGATTGATGTTCATGCTGTTGATCACTGGATTGTCTGGTCCAGATTTGATTACTTACAGACCGCCGCCATATAGCTTTGAAGATTATTTTGGGGTATTGTTTTACTGAATCACAGGTAGATTTGTGAAAAATGTGCATTCAGCTGAAGGCTAGTGTCTAAACATATGTCAGGTTGGCTATAACTCCTTATTGTTAATGTTTTATGACAGACAGCTTGTCCTTCTTCAATCCACCAATACGTGTGGTTTCATGCAGTGCAGCAAAAATAGGGTTGAATTCAAGTAAACCTATCAAAATTACTAAATCATAGTCCATAATAAGCAAATTTGTATTACACGAAGAAACAACTGCTCCATATTCCCATCCTCTTAAAGATGGAGTTTGTTTCCTTTTAAACAACTTGAGTGTGGGAACATTATTATTTTTAATTTTATTATAGGATATTTATATAGCGCACATATCCACACACTAGTGCATGCTCAAGGCGCTAGTATTTTTTCCCTCGAAATCATTGGATGTCAGTCTCAGCGGCACATCATATTATCAATCTCAACTCCCTGGGGAGTATACAACTCTTGCAGCCACTAGGCGCACTGAGTTATTGTGGCTTTCTCATCCTATCGAGGTATCCATTCACAGCTGGGTGAACTGGGACACATAGTCACAGTACTTTGTCCAAATTTACTGCACGTTGCGGTACCCGCAACTAGGTGTTTGCATGTATTCATGTGGCCACCATCTGGTCATATACCAACAGATTCGTGGGCTCTTTTAAGTGCACAGGGTTGTGTACTGTACACTAGTGATTGTGACAACACTGAAAGGGTCTGCACACAAAGTTGACTCCAAAGTTTTTACACCCAGTCACAGGTGGGCTCGATCCCGACACCTCAACCTCGCCGGATCACTAGCCTGTCGCCTTAGCCAGCTTGCCCACTGCACCCGCCTAACATGGTGGTTAGATAAATTTTTCTGAGTAAATTTAAGCAGATTAATTTACAATTTTAGAAAGTGAGTTAGTTTAGTTTAGTTTTCTGGGGACAAGAGAAATGTTTACACTTTGAACACACTCACGTATCAGACCATCACTGACATGACATTTGTAAGTATGAAATCATTCTGAATTAACCTGATCATTTTTGTGGGAAATTAAATATCTTAATACAGTATCTGCTTTGTAGCTCCTAATACGACTAATAAATGGATCAACACAAACAAAGTAAACATGACTTATCAATACCTTAACTTAGAAATAACTAATTATATTTCTAAGGGTATCTTGTTAATGCCCATCACCATATTTACTTGAAAGTAGGGGGTCACAGACGGCCTGATGTATCAGAAGTAGACCGTATGCATCAGATGTAGTTCTGTTTGAATGGTAAGATGAATTGACAAACTGCATTTCACATAGATATGGATTCTTATCATTTAGTTGCACTTAGTTCTAATTTTGTTTCTTTTTCTTTCAGAAAATGTGCTTCAACTCTTAAGATAATAAGTGTAACTCATCTTCCAAGGAATGTTGAACACTCAAGCAATGGAGAAAGATTATTCTGTTCAGTTCTTTTCAACTTTTATTGCAAATCTTCAAAAACTTTGCCAAGCTTATATTAAGTTTGATAGAAATATTGAAGTTAGTGGCTATGTTTGTGTTGAAATAGACAATTCTAAGAAAGAACGTTACGTGCTGAGTGAACTTGTCCAAAACTGTGGTAGTGTTGTAAGTGAGAGCTACTGCACAAAGGTTTTTCGCACTTTGCCACCATTACCATCAGCAAGTCAGAAGTCAGCATCACAGAATGATCCAGAGTCTTGGTCAGTGAATACACCAGCACCTGCAGACAAACCCAGGCACAAGATATCTCAGGAAAGAAGAGGCAGCATCTCTAGCAATAAATCCATTGAAAGTTTAACAGACATCCGAGAATCAGAAAATGGTTCTGTTTCTAACTATAGCTCAGATGGCACAGAGAACCTGCGTGTCACATCAGGGCAGCGATCAAAACGAACGTCTTTTGACCCCGACAAAGAAAACAGCATTCGAATGTCCTGGGATGCTGCACAGAGATTGTCTCAGGAGATCCAGTCCAGGACATGCTCAGATTCAGGTCGAAGCTGGCATCAGGTACAGAGACGAGACAGCCTACCGAGTTTCGCTCACATATCCAACCGAGGCCGGAGCAGCAGCAGTACCAGCCTGGCCAGTCCCTCGGACACTCCTGTAGACCTGGAGTCGGTCAAGGTGGAGGGCTCAAGCACCAGGCAGTCTTGTGCTCAGGCCAAAAGCCATCCTACCAGCCCCACAGATCATGGAGAGGGATTTAGTCAAGTTGTGCCAGTGGGCATCCATGCTAATCTGTCCAGTCTTGGTCATATGGTGGAGGCATTTGCAGGTAAGAATTCTGTGAAAAGATCTTTATTAGTAAATGTTTCCGACAATGCTATAGATCTTGAAACATAAATGAGTTGTACAGATAAGCTGTGTATCTGCATTAATTATGCCAATGTTTATGTGAAACATCAATTTGTATTAAGTCAGTTGCATACAAGTAGGCTTGAATTTTTGTAAATACTCAATAAATTTGATCTTACATGTGTACACTCAAATATGTCAAAACTTAACTTGCGTACCGGTGCATAGATAAAATAGCTGAGGTATATTGAGAGGTTCTATTTCAACAGATGAACTTAGCAACTTGCAGTCTTTCTTATCGTTTCTCATAGTACAGGTCCAATATAAATAACATTCCAACTTCATTATATTTTTACAACTAATTGAAAATGGCAAAATACCCAATTGAGTTTGAGTGAGGTGGGTACAATATATTTGGTTACTCAAAGGAAAGTTAAGATACCCAATTAAGATGAACACAAGCAAGTGCATAACTCAATGACCCCAAAAGTTTTTTTAACTTTCAACAAGCCCTCACGTCATTAAGCTCATTATACACATATTATAACGCACATTTTAAAATAATTATTGTCTTATTTCCAATACTATAAGAACATTGTTTATTACTCATTCTGACCTCTGTATTTCTCTCCTGCTGTTACACACTGTAAAGCGTAGATGAACATGATGAAGATGATGTGACTTGTTGAAATGTTGACCAAATCATGCTTACATCAGGTGTATATTGTCTGATAATCTCGTCATCTATTTTCTTGATTGGTAATATTTTTACTTTCAAGCTTCAAGATCAGCAATAGCTCAGCCCGCCCACAGTTCTGAAGACAGATTCTCGCGCCCCAGTGTCTCAGCAAGTCTCTCCCCTTGTGTTCACTCCCAAGTCCCCATGGACACCTCCTTGGTGAGGAGCCGTGGTTCGTCGGTCTCCTCCAGTCGCAGTCAGCAGGAGGTGTTCATGCAGATGCTGCCTCAAGGTTACGGTCAGTCCAGCAGCAGACACTCAGTACAGATGGTGCAGGCAGCAGACAGGCAGCACAAACTAGAGGCCTCACTTACAGACTGCCCCGAAGATGTCATAGACCTAGACATTGATGACATGGACACTGACCATACAGACAGCTCTATTGCCGATGTCAATGCCAGTCTGACGTTGTCAGGGATGGACCAAAGTGTTTTATCTGATTATATGACATCGTCAGTTCAGGTGACAGATATTCAAAGAAAGAGGAACGCTCAGCTGAACTGTCAGAGATATGCTTTGAGGCTGTTCTGTGAATTTCACCAAAGTAAGTCAGGTTCTATGTCTTCCTTAGACACCATCCCTCAGGAACAACTCGATGTTATGCTTAGTGACTTCTATGCAACATCTAAGAAAGGAAATGGGGACGACTTCACCGTCAGTTCCCTCAGGAGTATCCAATACTACCTGGAATCTCATCTGTTTGAGAACTTCATCATGTCCGGGTCAAGGGCAATAGTGTTCAAGAACTCACGTCAAGCTTTAAGGAAAAGATGTGAAGAGCTGAGAGTCAAACAAAAGTCCTCACCCATCAACAAACGGAACATGACTTCCTCGGACATTGACCTCCTGTTTGAAAAAGGGCAGCTGGGAGCAGCGTCTCCTGATGTTCTGCTCAACACTCTGTGGTTGATGAATGTCATGTGTTTCGGAATCAAAGGCAGCGAACATTTTTCTCTCCGATGGGGAGACATCATTCTTAACACTGACAAAGAAGGAAGACAGTTCTTGGAATATGCGGGATCTGGAACTTCTGGGCAGCCAATCCATTGTCTCCGAGTGTGTTCACTCCCTCATTATCAGTCCCGATGCTGTGTTCACTTCTTCAAACAATATCTAAGCCATCGTCCAGCAATAGCACTTCAGCCAGATGACCCATTCTACCTCGCCATCAACAACCAGTATGAGAGAGTTGGGTCTTGGTATGTGAAGGAGAAACTGTCCATGAGCCGACTGTCCTCCACATGGAGGAATCTACTATTTGCTGCAGGACTACCTCCAGAAAGGAAGCCTCCAGTTGGTTACCAGACAGGACTGTTCCTACAGGCAGCACAGCTCCCCATGTCACTGAATCGGCACATGGACAGAACACTGCCAGAGGAGGCTGCACCTGCAGCCAAGTGATGACTGCTGAACCTCTGAACCTCCTAGATCAAACAGAGATATAAACACTGAAATAGTTGTGGGAGGAAAGATAACTATTTTTGTAACATGCATCATCTCGAGACCAGGGATGACATCAAGCTTCTTCCATGGCAAGCCATCTGACAAGTTGTTAGAAAATGTATTTTGGGAAATTTATCCTGTTTTCAGTTCACCTGACTGAATATGCTGCAAGTCAAGTGAGCATATGTTATGGTAAAGATGTAATTTCATCTCTACCTCACATGGCTATGATTTACTTCCCTTTCAAATCAACCAGGCTGAAATTGAACACTAATCATAATCTGACCAGTCATAATGTTGCTGAAGGCGGCATGAAACAGACATAATTGATACTGAAACATGGCGACCATGGCAGCCATATTGAAAATTTGACTTTTTGCTAGTTTCTTCATATGTTATATATTAGCATGGATATTTTGATATTTGACCTAGCTACAGGTCATGGCAGTTATATTGCAAATTTCATATTCTTAAAATTTCTACGACTTTTTTATCTTTGTATTAGTCAAGAAAATTTCAGGTGAGCTTCAGAGCCTAAGGTCCTTTTTTAGATATTTGAGACATTTTCATGCAAAATGTAGTTCATCTTCTTCGTGTTAGTGTTTGTATCACTGTTTGCAGTGTTGTATCAAAACAGTCCATATTCCTGTTCGCATTTTATTATCTTGTATGTGTGTCATCATTTGGATCATCACAATCATTACGATCATATCAAATGTTGTGTTTTCTGTGTCAAGATTTTGTTTTGTAACAGCCTTCATCTTGATCATCATCAACATCATCACCATCATTATCGTCATCATTATCATCAGCAACCAGAACATTACACAATTAACTCCCAAATGCAAGTAAAAACTCTCCTTTTTAAGAGCAATCATGAATAATCAGTAGCAGTGATGGTGAATAATGAGTTGAATTCATGAAATGATACAGTTCAATTAATTGAATATACCAGTGAATTGTAACAGCCCTAGAGTGTAGTAAATGCTTCCCAGTTTGGAGTCTTGTGGAGATGTTTGAGGCATGTTATAATACACCTTGAGAACTCCATCCTGTAGGATTGTCTCCCCTTTCTTCTCACTGTTAAGGCCTGTGTTTCATGTGACCGATAAATACATAATTAAAACAGTCTGCAGTTTAATAGTGGGCTAGTGCTGTGTGTGAAATTGTAATTATTTACCAACTGTTACACTTTATTTATTACTGAGATTTACGATGTTAGTGATTCCTGTGCTGTGGGTGGTGTATTTGTGTCCAGTCAGTATCCAGATGGTTCACCTGCACTCACATTTACATGTTCTATGGCATGACTGTAAAATGTATCCACAAACCTAGAACCAGGTCCTACTTGTCTTTTTTAACTGCTCACCATTTTCGACTTCACTCCAAACTATTTTGATGTATAAAGTTCATGGATGTTCGTGATCATAAGTTGTTTATGAGCGCTAAAATCAAACTTCAATAAGATTTTTTTTCTTTCTTGAGTTACAAAAGACAACTGTAAGACATATTGATGGATGTTTGTGATAAGAGTTGTGTCTGTTGAATAAATACAGCCACTACAATATAAAAAGATGCTCTTGCTCTAGAGGTTTAGCTTCCAATTTTTGGGTGTGTTAAGTGAATTTTGTGTGTCAACTTCACTGGTTTTTTATTTAAACATTTTATTCCCAATAAGAAGGATTGAGCCGAAGTTTTCATAACTAAGTTAGTCCTCTCCCGAAAAAGAAAGACATTAGCATGATTATCATCATATAATATCATACTTTAAATGTGTACAGAGCACAGTGTATATACAAACAGAATAAGTATATTATGGTACAATTGAAATATATACAAGATACAAGAACACTCAAAGATGTATAGCAGGAAACAGTGTGTCACATTATTTCATTTAGTTTGATATGTATATGGACTGTGTGAAACATTGTAGTTAACAAGAGTAACTTTATTTTACAAATTTAATTTATGCTTTAATCATTACATTTCTTGCTGTATGATGAAGTGAACATTCTATCAGGTACTGATAAACGTTTTCACATGAGACATTAGGGGTATTTATACCAATTCTAATTCAAATTACCATAATTTTACTGAGGGCATAAATAGCCAAATTGTGTAAGCAATATATTATGCTTTCTTAAAGCATAGGAGAAATATCAAAGCGCACATTTAGTTTCAAACCTCCAGATAAGGGCCATATCGTTGTATGTATGGCTAAAACATATGCATGATACGGTAGGAAATAATTTAGAAAACAGATGCGCACCACAGCAATGGTGTACGGTCTTAGAATCATTTACAGACATATTTATCTGAAAAAGTATTGTTTTACTTTTTTGATCTGTTTACATAAGAGTAGCAATCTTGTGCTGCCTATATGAAACGAAACACAAGCTTACTGATACTCCATTAAATTCCATTCAGTACTCTATATGTACTCTTAAGTTTTTCCAGTACTCCCATATTGAAAAAATAAGGAGTACATAATCCTGATGTTGAAATATTATCTGGGGCCCTGAGTTTGCATGTTGTTTTTTCTTTCAGAACAGCGTAGAGTCATGGACTCTATAATTGATAGGGATAAGTTGTTAATTAATTACTCCACTAATAAGAGTTCTCGTATGTAGATGTCAGTTCTTTCTCCATGTTGAGGAGCATATTGCAACTTTCTGATAACATTTCAGCGTGGGTGCATACATTGAGCAGAGGGATATAACTATGTGTGTTAAAGGAGGGGTATATTTTAGGGGGCCTTACTGATCTGTCACCGTAAATTTGAAATTTGATCAAACTGTCAATTATATATGACAAAATTTAAGTGTAAACTGATAGAATGAAACACTTTGACTTTAGGTTCACAGAGACACAGAGACACAGAGACATTGTGAAGCAGCCAGTTTCCACCACTAGGTTTGATTTGGTATTTTGAACACCTACACAACGCTTGTTAGAAAGTGGTCAAATGTATCATGTTTTGGTGGGCATTACACTTTCTCAGTAAACTACATATTCTAGTAATTTTGGGGGTCGAGGGTATACAAAAATGTTGTCAAGCCTACCAGTTGCACTCTTCCATTTTTGTGCAACCCACGGTGGCTAAGTGGGTTAGATTGCTGAGTTTGTTAGTCTCGGTTGAATCCTGGTTGGGACCTAATAACCACAAGCACAAGAGTTTGTACTTCCTGAGACTGTGGAATCCCAGACATAACTTATTTCACGTAACCAAATGTAACTGATTTTGTTGTTGTACAGGTATGCTAATCGTATGATAACAAATCATATGCAAATCCTATTCTTTGGTGAATTCTCCCAGTAGTTCCTTGTGGTAATGTGCCTGTATCCATCTTGAGCCAGTAACAGCTAGACAGAAGTTCTCTGCTGGCCATTAGCTGTATGTATGTCTTTAGTCAGTTGGATACAGATTCAAAGTTGTACAACCGATCATGTGCTGTGAACGTTGAAATAATATATATATATAATCATGCTTCTTAGTCATGATATAAGTCATTATTTATTCCATTTATCAGATATATTCAAGTCAGATCTACTATATATTTTGTTCATAGTTCACAAGAAGACCTCATGTGTTTCTTAATAAGTACTTTATATGTGTGTTTAGACACAAGTTGTACATCAGAATTTCTCAGTACGTAGAATTAAATTTATACTACTCACACTTTGCTAAGGATCACAAAAATTCCCAACTTTACTTAAACATAGATGTATAATTTGAAAGTGAATCCATTTAAACTGGATGAATAATATGGTAACCCTTGTTTAGGCCAACAGCCACTTTAATCTAACCTTATGCACTTTATACATGAGTAACCATAAAAATGGTTTTCATGGCACCAATCAACCATTTTGCAAATCATGGAACGAGTCAGTGACAAGTAGGCAACACCTGTCAATAGCAGGTATTGGATCCACAAGATGAAATGACATACTGAAACCTAGGAT
>VKKT01004452.1:62980-74072 GCA_008038995.1 Haliotis laevigata | reverse complement strand
TGCATCTAAGGACAGCTTTGACAAGGCAAGGAGGCCACACCCCATCTGTGTATAGGTTTGAATCCTGCCCTTTAAAGGGTTCCTTGTCACGCCATAGCCTCCACATGGGCACAATGTGTGAAGCCCATTTCTGGGGACCCGCCGTGATATTGCTGGAATATTGCTAAAAGCGGCGTAAAACTCACTCTAATCTGTCAACATTTACATCGGGAAAGAATTATCCTTTTCAGCAGCTCCTATCAACAGTGAAGTTTGTGTTACATAAGGTGTTTTCCCTAGGCAGGAGATTGTTTGGCATATGCCTCTGTTCTCTAAACAGCAGGTGGGTACCAAGAAGGATGAGAGGTTAATGATTGTTATTCTTCAACTGCTCTACAATCAGGTTGGACTGTATACTACCTAGGGAGTTGAGATTGAATATTGGGTGTTCAGTGAGTGTACAGTTGTGTCTTACATGAAAAGCATTTTGTTAAGGTAAATTGTAGGTTTCTTGAATTTAAACCTAAAATATAATTGGATAGCTGAGTGATAATGAAGAATTTGAAGTATGTGTGGCTTCTTCTGATGTCCTTCATAATAGAAACAACATCCAGGGATCCAGATAGGTTTTCAACATCAGGTGTACGTACTCCTAAGTTGTTCAATATACAAGTACTGGAAAACCTTAAGTGTACATTTAGAGTACTGAATGGAAATTAATGAACTATCAGTAATCTTGTGTTTCGTTTCATATATGCGCCACAACATTGCTACTCTTGTGTAAACAGGTCAATAAACAATAAAACAATACTTTTTTTCAGATAAATGCGTCTGTAAATGATTCTAATACCGTACACCATTGCTGTGGTGCGTATCTGCTACGTTTTGTAAATTATTTCCTACCGTATCGTGCATATTTTTTATCCGTACATGTGCCGATACGGCCCTTATCTGGAGCCCTGAACATCAATTTGCAATCATAAACCCACTATCCGTAAAACTAAGATAAATGTAACAATGTCGGAAAACTTGCTCCGAAATAGTCCTATTGATGGACATTCTTTTATATTGCTTAGGTCAAAGGTCATTAACATACATCATCTCTTTTAGCTGCTTAGAGATAGGTTTCCAAATAGTCATTTGCATGACAACACAATGGCATTTAGAAAGTGGTCAAATGTAACATATGTTATATTTGGGATTACTCTTTCTTTGTAAAGTACAGATTCGAGTGCTTTTGTTGGGTTGAGTCCCATCCAGGATTTGAACCCACACCTTCAGAGTCAGGCACCAAATTGCCAGCACACAAAGTCAGCTGCCTAACCCACTCTGAAGGCATGTTCTCATTTCGCCTACATCCCAATTCGCCTACAGTCTTAGAACAACATTTCATGGTCTGTTGACTGCTGATTACGCAATGGTAAACTAGTGGCACCCCTATGATCTAGAAGTGGACTCTTCTAGTTAAAGTAGTTGAAGGACAAAAAGACATTTTTTACTGCATTAACCTTTACATTTAACTATGATGCACTTCCAGTGTGTGGTTGCTTGTCTCGCCTACTTGTGGCCATCATGTAGTTTGATCGTCTTGTTGGATGGCCGAACCTTGTTTGAACTTCTTAGTGGATGCACCAATCATCTTTACTCAACTACATATCCCTATAACAACTGAGTATTTTACAGTGAGAAATTAACTACATCTTATCAACAAACTGAACTTTATTTCAACTCAGGCCGCAGACAGCTGCATATGAGGTTAGATATATGTTACAATTAAATATATTCATATAGTTATATACAATAAATGTGCAGTCGAGTATTTCATATATACAGATGAATAAGTAATGCATTATATATAGATTGCAACTCTATCTGCAAATAGACTGCATAAAGATAATCGAAACATTTGGATGGAGTATTCCTACCGAAGATTCTTAAAAACATGTATAATAATATTACAGAATAAAGAGAGTTTTCTAAGAATACCTTTCTTATTGTTATTGTATAATGTATACATTTTATGAAAATTTGGTTTGGAATAAATATATGGCTTTAAATATTTAACTCTTGCATTTCTAAAGTGAGAACAAATATATAGATAATACATTTCATCGCCAATGTCGTTACCATTACAAAGTTTACATATTCTATCACATTTTTGAATATTGCTCCAGCGGCCTGTTTCAATGGGTCAGTTATGATTTGCTGTTTCATAACGTAACAATGCCTTTTAACCATTATCATTTAAAATATTCAAATATTTACTCAACATTAGATCTATGTTAGATAAGGAGCTATATAATATACCATTTGATGAATGTTCTACCGCAGACAACCACGCTTGCTTATATGCATCTCTCTAGTTTACATTTAACTGTAATATTTAGTTTATTCAAATCATCAAAATTCCAGATATAACCAAGTCCAATTTCGTCAAAAATATGTTTAATGTTCATTATCCATTTTTGCTTACTTTTCCAAAATGTGTGTCGTTAAAAAGTAACTGAAAGGTGAGTAAGGATAATTTGGACGATTTACCTGATTAGTATGGCACTGCTTCTTTGAGAGGCATTTTAGAAGTTGTATAGATGAAGGAAAACCAAGTTCTATGGATAGTCAACTTCTGTATTCAACTGACCAGTGAGTCAGGTTCATTATAAGAGTAGGGGTGCATTTTCTAATCCCAACTAGCCTACATTGTTTTYGTATGCGAAATGGGATGTAGGCGAATTGAGATGTAGGCGAATAGAGACGAAACCCTCTGAAGCTGTGGTGGCTGAGTGGTTAGGTGGCTGACCTTGCTACATAATTAGACACTGTAGTGTCAGGATGTAAGTACTCATTTGTCATGCCAATATATATAAACTAGTGCTCAAAAGAAAGTATATTGTGTGTTTCACCAAGCTTGAAAAGAAAAGAAAAGCATATATCAATAAACATGTGTTTAATTCCAATAGAGAATTCAATTTTACAGCAAATGTACATAATTTCATTTTCATACATGTGGTATCATAGTCTGAACTTTTACACAAATCAGCAAGGTACCATTTTCTGCCAAATGGCACCAGTACTTAGTGTGACCACCACGGGTTTCTATGAAGACGTCAACATGTCAGATGCACAAAGTCGTTTGTCAGTCCTGCTCTATCAGGCCTTGCATTAAAGTAAATGGCTGTATAAATGGCAACACAACTGGTCGCAAAACTTCATCCCTGTATCTTAGAGTATTCAGGTCACCATGAATAAGTTTACACAAGTCTCGTTAGGAGACAGTGTGCACCGGCTACAAACAGTCAGACTTGCTGACCGCAATTCAGCACTGAACGTTCACCATCTTGTCTGTAAACACGAGTCTGACCATCATTACTGTACAGGCAAAACCTACTGTCGTTGGTAAACATCACACCTCAACAATCACGCATCTGCCAACGTCATACTTGCCTGGCCAATGTCAATTGATGATGTCGGTTTTGAAGAGTCAGATGCACTCCGCAGTAGGATTGACATGCCCGAATGCCATGTTCAATCTGAAGGACGGTAAAGCTCCTGGTCCTGATGCAGTAACTCCAGAAATGATCAAATGTTGTAAAACTGAACTATAAGCATTTTTGCATGTGTTTGTTTAWTAATATTCTGAACAGTGGCAATTTCCCTATAGAATGGGCTAAAGGCCTGGTTTTACTGTTTCACAAGAAAGGCAAGATGACAGAGGTTGATAATTATAGAGGCATAATGCTTAGTGATGTCATGGGAAAATTATTATTTAATCTGATTGGTTGAAAAACGAAAATTCGCTGTTTATTAATACATACAAATATCGCTCACACCATTGTATTGTWACGTCGTCAGCTGTGATGACATCATTCAAATCATATTGTGACGTAACGTCCGAGTCACAAATGAGCAGTTCCAGATGCTACCATGAGAGACAGCCGAAACGGACGGTTGATGACATTTCACTGCTGTACCCGTACACGATGTCAATGAGTGCAGACACCAAAACGTGTGTGGACCTTTTGGTTTATTTTTGTGTTTACAGTGTTGATAAACATGATGTGTTGGCCATTTTCCGTGTGTTATTGAGTATTTGAAGCACGGGAATTCATTTTGAACCGACGGCGTCAGCCGGAGGTTTCAAATGGAATATTCCTAATTGAAGTTCTTGTTCAAAAAGCATCAAAAGCCCTAGTTTCCTTTAAACAATTACAATGTAAGTTCCAGAATATTTTTTTTTCAGTTTTATTCAAGATATTTGATGCTCTGATTAAGCCAATCTTACTCTATTCTAGTGAAGTGTAGAGTCATTCAAAAATTGAGCATTTTCATATTAAGTTTTGTAAATATGTTCTTGGTGTAGGTAGTCATGTCTCTAATATTGCTGCATTTGGTGAATGTGGTAGATACGGCTTATTTGTGGATTGTTATAAAAGATGTATTCAGTATTGGTTAAAGTTGCTATCAATGCCTAATCATAGATACCCTAAGCAATGCTATTTTCTTTGTAAATCTTTAGATGACTGTAATCACACAGTCCTGTGCGCAGAGCTCAGGTCACGAATCCGTTGAAGTTAAGCAACGTCGAGCTCTGACAATCCTTGGATGAGTTTCTAGGACTTCAGTCCTGCCCCACAATGATACATGTGGTCTCACCTTAGGCAAGTGAGTTTGTTCAAATTGCCTCTGTTCACCCAGCAGAAAATGGGTACCCGGTTGGATAAAATCATGTAAATATAACCTTCTAGCGCTTAACAGGCAGCTTGGGTTATCCGGGGTAATAAGAATCAGATTCTGATTAAGCGCCACGAGTAATATCTTGGTGTTTGGAATCGTGCGCTATTGAAGATGACTTATTATTTATTTATTTTTTTAATCTAGAGGTGTGATGATACAGAAATTTCACGATAGGATGCGTATCGCGATATCACGGAACAATACGATTCGATACGTTGCATATCACTGCAATTTCTGGTGAAAATTCACAATTTAAAGGTCAACGATACATATCACGCTACGGAAAAAAGTATTGATATATTTATTGTCAGAAAAAGTATAATGATTATAGATACTACGATATATCGTCACAGCTCTAGTGTAATCATGTTACATGGTTCAAAGGTTAAAATGTTACTTTTCTCTTATGGTTCTGGACTTGTTTAGATCTCTCAGGAAACGTTCTTTATTTCTTAGTATGTTTGTGTTAAAGACTGCCACCAGCAAGATTGGTTTTCTAAAGTTTGTGAATCAAATAAGTTATGTTTCTATCAAGAATATAAATCTCTACTTACAGTTGAAAATTATTTATCCACTATAAAGGATCGGGAATACTTTTATTTTTGTCAAGATCTGGGGAATTGCCTTTAAAAGATAAACGTTTGTAGACATTGCGGTATTGTTCACGATGAACGATTTCGTAATTTAT
Source organism: Haliotis laevigata (assembly GCA_008038995.1). Lineage (NCBI taxonomy): Eukaryota > Metazoa > Mollusca > Gastropoda > Lepetellida > Haliotidae > Haliotis > Haliotis laevigata. The sequence goes on along the minus strand of VKKT01004452.1, from coordinate 68,674 downwards.
GTATGAATGGATGTATAGAAGATGAATACCATTTTCTGTTAATATGTAAAGTTWATTCCATTTTAAGACAAAAATATATTCCTGGAAATTTCTGGAAACATCCTTCTATTTATAAATTTAATGTGTTATTAAGTTGTGATAAAGTGAATATCCTTACTAACTGAGCAACATTTGTAAAAGAAGCTTTAAGGTTAAGAAGTGTTTACAAGGTGTTTTGTACTCGGGCCTATGGCCTTATACGGAATAAAGGTTTGAATTTGAATGCCATGTTCTGTTAGTCGCCGGTACACAGTATGTCGACTGATACAATGTGCAAGTGCTGTTCCTGCCGTTGACGTTGCTGCCATTACAAAACAATTTCTCAGATGAATAGTCTGGATATGGGGATCATCACCGGGCGTTGTTGTCACACGTGGTCGACCACTCATCACCGGGCGTTGTTGTCACGTGGTCGACCACTCCGTGGCCAATCTGAAGTATTGCCTGTTTTCCTTAGTCGTCGCATTAATCTGATGACAGTTGCCCGAGTGCAGCCAAAGGTTCTAACGATGTGGTTAACTCCTTATAATTGGACCATTCTGACAGCTCTCTTTCTTTCGATTCGCCTCAAACGTGGCTTAGTTTTTGTCCTTTTTACTACTGTCTTGTTGACAAGTTGTGTAGACTGTTTTATACTGTCAGTGTGCATGTGCATTTAGTGTTACATCTGAAAAAGTAAATTTTATGTGACGTTTAGGTGATTCGTTAACTTTCATCGTCTGCACGTGTGTGACATGGCTCAGTATTGGTTTATCACTTCATTTTTATTTCTGTGAATTTTAATGTAATATTTGCGGTGTATAGTTTCTTTTGAGCACTAGTTACATAAGTCTGACAGAAATTCTTGTGAATTGTAACTGAACAAGATAAATTGTATATTTCAGAATACGAGAAGAGCTATGGATAACCAACACTCTGACGACTTCTTCAAGTCACTAGTTGAGATATTACAAGGGGTGTGTTTGCAGTTTCTGGATTTCAGTCATGCTGTGGAACTAAATGGCTACATGTGTGTTGAAATAGACAGCAAACGGAAAGAGGTATACGTCCTTCGTGAGAGGATCATGAAAAGTGGTAGTGTTGCAAGTGAGAGCTATTGTACACATGTGTTTAACCTACCCATGACTACTAGTGGAGAGGGCTTAGGTAGACCAGGTCACTGCTATGGTGAAGCTAGATGTGTACCTCCAACAAATAAACACTCAGTACATTCAGTGGACCAGCCAGCTACAAGACAAGATCAAGGTCCAGTGTTGATACAGTCAGTGGCACCTCAGGTACAGGTTCCATCTAGGGCAGTTCAAGCTTTGTTCACTCAAACCTCTATCTCAGTTTTCAAAACAACACCTTCAACAATTCAAACAGTGACCTCACAACAGCCAGTTCCTTCCAAGATGTTGCCAGGGGTCTCTAAAACAATGACCTCACAACAGTCAGTTCGTTCTAGTGTGGGGGCACACTCCCCTCAAACAATGACCTCACAACAGTCAGTTCGTTCCAGTGTAGGGGCACACTCCCCTCAAACAATGACCTCACAACAGTCTGTTCCTTCCAAGATGCTGCCAGGCTTCTCTGAAAGAGTGACCTCACAACAGTCAGTTCGTTCCAGTGTAGGGGCACACTCCCCTCAAACAATGACCTCACAACAGTCTGTTCCTTCCAAGATGCTGCCAGGCTTCTGTCAAACAGCGACCTCACAACAGTCAGTTCGTTCCGGTGTGGGGGCAAACTCCCCTCAAACAATGACTTCACAACAGCCAGTTCCTTCCATTATGTGGCCAGTCAGTATGAGGCCAAGCTTCCCTCAAACAGCGACCTCTCTACAGCCAATTCCTTCCCAGATAATGGCCTTCTCCTCTCAAACAGCAGCCTCACAAAAGCCAGTTCCTTCTCAGATAATGGCCTTCTCCTCTCAAACAGCAACCTCACAAAAGCCAGTTCCTTCCCGGATGTTACCACACTCCACTCTCACCAGCACCTCACAACAGCGACTTCCTACCAGTGTGTGGCCAGACTCCTCACAAACAGCAACCTTGCAACACCCAGTTCCTTCCAGGATGTGGCAAGGCCCCTCTCAAATAATGACCTCAGACCAATCAGTTAACTTGGCATTACAGGACAACTCTAGACAACTTAATTTAGGCTATATCGCAGCCCATCCACAACAGCCAAGAGAAGCACCCAAGGATACACACAAACACATGATGAATACTAAAGGCCCACAGTGTTCCTCATCAACTCCTGATGGCAAGTCTCAGCAAGGTGCAGCCCAACTGATATTAAACAATCACAGGCAGACCCAACTCCCAACCAGCTTCAATCAGCAATGTCCAGTTCAACCTTTGCATGTAGTACCAAATGACATCCGACCTGAGTGTAGCCAGTCAATGCTTGATGGCATAGTAGATCTTGTTTCTGATTCCTTGATGGTTAAAATGGAATCAGAAGAGCAGGTGACTTTGTCTCAAAGTCCTGTTCCAGACAATACCGAGAAACAGTCCAGGCAAGGCATCTGTCCTTTGCCAGAACCAGTGAATGTTCCAGCCCCGAGACAGCTTCATTGTGTGAGACCAGACAGCGTTCATTGTGTGAGACCAGACAGCGTTCATTGTGTGAGACCAGACAGCATTCATTGTGTGAGACCAGACAGCGTTCATTGTGTGAGACCAGACAGCGTTCATTGTCTGGCACCTTTAGGACAAGAAACAGAGAGGGAGCTGAAACTGGTACCAGACTCAAATGTGCAAAAGAGTGTTACAAGCAAAAGAGATGAAGATCCTACCTACCTGGTTTATGTGGATATTGACAGTGATGATGATGACGATGACATCATAGACCTTGACCTGTTTGATGACGACATTGACTATTCTCCATCCATGGATCTCTCTGATGCTGGAGATAAAGCTGAGTTTGAATCTAAACTGAGCAAGAGAGCATTGAAAAAGCGTATGTCATTAGTTGAGATGGTGATAAAATTCCATCAGAACAAGACAGGCAAGACAGTTGATTTGCTTTCAGCTAGCCCTCAAAAACTTGACAGCATCCTTCTTGAATACGTCAGAGGAGCAGTTAAACAGAGAGGGGGAGGTCAGCTCAGTCAATCTACTATGAAGAGCACATTGTCTCAAGTGAGAAGATTTTTAAGAGACAAAGGATATTCCTTTACGGACCCCCAAAACATCCTGTTTCAGTCTGTGAAAAAATACATCGCCAGTTTGCCTAAGTCAGTGCCGAAACCAAAAAGGTTTCTGCCTTTGGTTGATAATGACATTGAGATGTTATTTCAAACAAACCAGCTGGGAGCTCATAGCCTATGGACACTCACCTACACCATGTGGTTTGTCAATACCAAGTACCTTGCTTTGCGAAGACCAGCAGAGCATTTCAATCTGAAGTGGGGTGATGTCATCCTCAAGAGTGACCATCAAGGCCGGGAATTCCTTGCCCGTTCTGTCAGGGAAGACATTGTGTACAAAGTGTATTCCAAACCTGAGACACCAGATAGATGTTTCGTAACTCTATACAAGCAGTTCAGGCAGGGAAGACCTAAACTAACCTTGGATGAGAGCCAACCATTCTATCTGAAACCATGCAGGCAGATTAAGGCAGTACAGAATAAATTCCAAACAGAGGCTTTATCCATTGACTGCATTAGAAGAATCTGGAGAACAATGCTGATTTCTTCTGGCTTGCCAACCAACAAGAAGATTGGAATAGACTGTAATTACTTCACAAAGCAGTAATTACATCATGAAGCAGTAATAACATAATGAAGCAGTAACGACATTATGAAGCAGTATTTACATAATGAAGCAGTAACTACATCATGACGCAGTAATTAAATTATGAAGCAGTAACTACGTCATGAAGCAGTAGTTACATCATGAAGCAGTAATTCAGTTATGAAGCAGTAATTGCATCATGAAGCAGTAACTGCATCATGAAGCCGTATTACATCATGAAGCAGTAATTACATCATGAAGCAGTAATTACATCATGAAGCAGTAACTATATTATGAAGCAGTAACTGCATCATGAAGCAGTAATTAAATTATGAAGCAGTAATTGCATCATGAAGGAATAACTACATTATGAAGCAGTAACTGCATCATGAAGGAGTAACTACATTATGAAGCATTAACTGTATCAGGAATCAGTAACTACATCATGAAGCAGTAACTGTGTCATGAAGCAGTAACTACGTTATGAAGCAGTAACTACGTCATGAAGCAGTAATTACATCATAAAGCAGTAACTACGTCATGAAGCAGTAACTATATCATGAAGCAGTAACTACATTATGACGCAGTAATTACATCACAAATCAGTTATTACATCTGGACCATGAAACAGTAACAGTTCTGTCCCCTGACGTAATATTTGCTGGAATATTGCTAAAAGCAGTGTTAAATCATCCTTACTCACATAACAGTTCTGTCCCCTGACGCAATATTGCTGGAATATTGCTAAAAGCAGCGTTAAACCATCCTTACTCACATAACAGTTTTAGGATCTTAATGTACATGCTTCATGTCATGTTGCAGATGAATGTACATCTTAATATAAGAGGACAGTTCATGTTTCAAATCATTGTATGTTTTATCATTATTAAGGTGGTTTATGTTTAGAATATTGACATTTTGAAATCACTCACAAGTATGTGTGATAGAACTATTGAGGTTTTATACTGCTATGCATTACAAATAATATGTCATTAAAGACCTATTGCCATCAAGATTGTTTGCTTAAGTTATATGATTAGGAAGAACCAGTGTTCTTTAGGTGCCGTTATTTGATGTGTTTATGATTTTTGGAAGTGTTTATGATTGTTGGAAGTGTTGGTGATTATTGGATGTGTTTGTGATTATAGGAAGTGTTGGTGATTATTGGATGTATTGGTGATTATTGGAAGTGTTGGTGAATATTGGATATGTTTATGATTATTGGATGTGTTTGTGATTATTGGATGTGCTTATGATTATTGGATGTGTTTGTGATTATTGGATGTGCTTATGATTATTGGAAGTGTTGGTGATTATTGGATGTGTTTGTGATTATTTGATGTGTTTATGATTGTTGGAAGTGTTGGTGATTTTTGGATGTGTTGATGATTATTGGAAGTGTTGGTGATTATTGAAAGTGTTGGTGATTATTGGATGTGTTTGTGATTATTGGAAGCGTTTATGATTATTGGATGTGTTGGTGATTATTGGAAGTGTTTATGATTATTGGATGTGTTGGTGATTATTTGAAGTGTTGGTGATTATTGGATGTGTTGGTGATTATTTGATGTGCATATGATTATTGGAAGTGTTGATGAATATTGGATGCGTTGGTGATTATTGGATGTGTTGGTGATTATTGGATGTGTTTGTGATTATTGGAAGCTTTTATGATTATTGGATGTGTTGGTGATTATTGGAAGTGTTTATGATTATTGGAAGTGTTGGTGATTATTGGAAGTGTTGGTGATTATTGGACGTGTTTGTGATAATTTGATGTGTTGGTGATTATTTGATGTGCCTATGATTATTAGAAGTGTTGGTGATTATTGGATGTGTTGGTCATTATTGGATGTGTTGGTGATTATTTGATGTGCTTATGATTATTGGAAGTGTTGGTGATTATTGGATGTGTTGGTGATTATTGGATGTG